>CM045759.1:203766498-203950681 GCA_025200525.1 Camellia lanceoleosa | reverse complement strand
AGCAAACATGATAAATTTGCCTTTGGATTTTTTTCGGCTCAAAGCATCTGCTACGGTATTAAGCGCTCTTGGATGATACAAGATTTTGCAAATCATAATCCTTGATGATTCTAACCATCGTCTACATCTCGTATTTGATTCTTTTGGGTGAAGAAATATTTCAAACTTTTATAGTGCAGCTATACACCTCATGAAGTTAGTATTACAAATAGTGGCGCCATATTTTTGAAAGCAAACACCTGACCACTAATTGAGATCATGTATTGGGTAATTCTTTTTCATGAGATCAAAAGTTGTCTAGAAGCATAGGTAATCACCTTCCATTTTACGTTAGTATACACCCCAAGCCTTTATAAGGCGTCCTTTGTACCACTTAGAAATCCATCGATGCCGTTAGAGTTAAGATTGATGCGGTCGTTAACACCGGTTTTTCAACTCTTGGAAAAACTGTCTCCTTTATTCATTCGATCAAATGGCACATTTTTTACGATTCTTGAGTCAATAACGCCTTGAAAGCAGAAAAGTCTCTCTGACCTCGTGTGCTTTTGCAAGTCCCGAAAACTTGATTTTTGTCGCGTTTACCGGTTTGACCAATCATGACGATTTTAGGGGTGATAGAAACTCCATCTTTGTTGATTACATGTCCCAAAAAATGCCACATCGAGCGAGAATTCACGCACTTGGACAATTTAGCATACAATTTCTTTTCTCTCAAAATCTTGCCAAAATTGGTTCTCGAGGATATGCGATTCTCATGTTCTTCCTGTCTTCCAAGAATAAATCAAAATGTCATCAATAAATACAACGATGAAGTCATCCAAATATGATTTTAAACACCTATTAAGCCGTAAGATCCGTGAAAGGCTTGCGGGTGCATTGGTCATCCCCGATGCAGCATTACTAAAAATTCACCAATGTCCATATCTAGTTGAAGATCTGGGTTTTAACTTTTGTATCCTCGGCTCTAACCTTTAATTGAGTGATGCTCCAGGACTTGAGGGTCAATTTTGAAAAACAGCTTGGGCACCACGAAGTTGATCAAACAAGTCCATCTATGATCGGCGGAAGGGTATTTATTCTTGATAGTCATTTTTCAATTCTCGATGAGTCTATACCACGATCTTAAAGATCCATCATTAACTTTTTTGACAAACAAAACTAGAGCACCCCAAAGGTGAAGTACTAGAAGACCAGGACTAAATTTCTTATCCTAACAGGTTTACGAAGTTGGGTTTTCAATTCTTTTCAATTCGAGAGGTAGACGACTATAGGGAGGTCTTGAAATAGGTTGTGTCCCCGAAACACCTCGACAATGAATTCAATTTCTCACATCAAGTCCCAGGTAAGTCGATCGGAAACGCCATGAGAATTGCACAAGCAACGAGGATTGTTTCTCTGATTAAATCTTGCAGCCGAGATGATCTGATCAATATACCATCTGAGGATAACCCTACATCGCTTTCTAAGCAAGTTTCACGAACTTTACTTAGCAAAAATCAAATATGGGGAAGGAACTGCCCCATTCCCAATCAAAGTAAATTCATGCATACCGGTGGTCTAAAAACAAAATTTTTATTTGCACGGTCAATGGTAGCACAATATTTAGTCAACGGTCCATCCCTAAAATACAATCAAAATGATTAACGTCCGGTAATAAATCACATATAATATCATATACGCCAATCATAACATCACATCTTTGGATAACATGAGCACACATCATAGAATCCCCAGACGGCGTGAATCTGAGATAACACATCGGTCATAAGTTCTAAGGGTCTAGTCAATTTTAGAAAAAGCATGCGATACAAAAGGAATGTGTAGAACCGGAATCTGCTCGGTACACATGCATTTTGAGAACATCTGAAAGTGTACGACACCACAGTATAGGTGTTGATGCGTCAGCAGCACTAAAGCCAAACACTTGGCCTTGTCTCGGAGAGGTTCTTTCGATATTGGCTTTGGCATTAGTTTTGGTCACGAAGTGGATCGTGAACTTCTTTGCAGGGGCTAGTAGTCTCGAACTGGCGGGCAATCTTTCACGCATGACTGGCCACAAAGGAACCGCAGGACACGGACCTTTCGATAGTACATCCTGTACGCCTACCATAATTAAAACAGAACCCGAGATAGACCCGCGCTCGACTCGGTACGCTTTAGACCACATGTTTTGTTTCTTACTAACAAAGGACCGACCTCTTTTAAAACCAAACCCGGATCTTTTTCCTCTCCACTCGATTCTTTGTAGTTGTTGGGGCTTTGCTTTGTTTCATCTTGTTTTGCAGTGGCTTCTGCCATTAAGAGCTCATCACAGAACTTCCACATAAGTAGGCAATTTCGGGCCTACTCGATCAAACACCTCTAAATCAATCCACCTTCAAACTTTACGTGCTTTCTTGTAATGGTATCCACCATATGTGGAACAAACCATTGCCAATTCGGTGAATTTAGTTTAAATGATACGCCCGCAGACATTCTTCCTGTTTGAGTTCCTAAAATTGAGACACTTTCCAATCCTTGAAACATTGGGAAAATACTTGTCGTGAAGATAACATTAAAGCGTACCCATGTCATATTTCCATTGCCGCCGGATCGGTAACCACCACTTGCGGGCTTCATCTTTGAGAGTATAGGTGGCTAGGAGGACTTCGAGTTTGAACAAGGAAATACTTCATACAATTTTTCCATCTCAAGCAACCCGTCTCGGCTTTCAAAGGTTCAATTCCATCATAAAATGTTGGCGATTTCATTTTCATGAATTTACGTGTCCAGTTGATAATGTCATTATTATCTTGCTTCGAACTGTGCCCGATGGAAGCGGAGGGACAAAGGTTATTGTCTCTTGTTGTTGTGTCGAGGTTTGATCAATCTTGCTAACATCTGTTCCATTCGCCCATGCGAACCTCTGAAAGATTCACTTTCACCACTTCTCCTTGCATTCTCCATCTTACTATATTGTAACAACCATCTTGCCCGATTCTTGGTTAACAATGATTCTTGCTAAATTGAAATTTGATTATGATTGGTAATTGAGCCATTGAAATCTTGGTGGTAGTTGAAATCTGGGCTGAGATTAATTAGTATATCTGTTTAGTGCATTTCTATATGTTGCTGTTTGATTATCTGTTCATATTTTACGTTTAAGCGCAAATTGAAGGCCTTATCGTGACCCGAACACAGAAATTGGTTAGTATTTTATAATTATTAGAATGAATGTGATTTTATAGTGTATTTATTTGAAATGTGATTTAGTATGATTAAATTTGATTAAAATAAGCTAAATCACATAGTTGGCTTTAATTACCAAATTGCCATCTAGTGGACCACTTGCTGAACACTTGTGAGACTTAGTCATATGCATTGCTTAACAATTCTTGACCATTTTTGAGAGACACAGCAGACCAAGGGTGAGAGAGTGAAATAATTGAGTTCAAACTTGGAGATTTGCTTGAAATTGAAAAATTGATGGGAGGATTGCAAAATTAAGCTTCCTTGTCTATAATCCAAGACTAAGGGTAGAACTTCATCTTCTCATTCTTGTGTTTAAATTGATTCTTGCATGGTTTAGAGCAAAGTTGAAGACTAGAGCCAATTTATGGCTCAAATTGTTGTGTTGAAGCTTAATTTGCATGCATGTATATATATTGAAGTTTTGAGGTCGTAGTTCATAATTTCTCACATGTATGTCCATGTTTTGAGAGTAGACCATGATTTCATCTTACTTTTTGTAAAAGTTGGCTCTTTAGAGCATGTATTTAAAACTTGAAAAAATTGTTTAAAAGTCTTGCATGTTAAATTGAAATCATGTTCATGAATTTGGTTTGAAAATCATGTTGAATTGATATTTCCGTAGAGTCTTGATTTTACAAATTGAGCTTTGAATCATGTTATTCTATGTATTTACAAGTGTTTTTCGGAAATGGGCCCAAAGGAATTGATTTTGATACATTTGTAGTTGAATTTGAGCTTGAGGTTCAAATCTAGAAATTCAGATTTTGAACTCATGCTCAAAGCGGGATTCTTGGCTTTCGGCGTGAAAATCGTGCTCGGCACTTTACCTATTTTGCGATCCTTTCGGCGAGTAATTGGATGCTTTCGGCGGGACCTTGTCTCGCGCTCGGCGGAATGTCGGCGCCCCGGCGTGATTTTCACTCATCTAGTACTTTTGGCATGTTTCTGATGCGCTCGGCGGAGTAACTTCGCTTGAGCGGAGTATATTGTTTGCCTTTATGCTCGAGCGAGGTAATATCGCTCGGCGGATCCCGCTGAAAATTACGAAAAAATGCTTTTAAGTGCATCTTTGCATCCTTATTTCATTCTAGGCATTTTAGGCCTAGTTTAAGGCATCTTAATGAGGATATAGATGTAGAACCACACGAGTCTAAGTAGGGACTAAGTCTTTGATTCCCGAATGTAGTAACTTAGTGTGTGTTAGATTCTGTCACTATATAGGGTTGGCTTTAGGAGGCGCTCTAGGCTTATAGCCGAGAACTTCTGTGAGTATGATGTAAATAAAAGATATGTTCGAAGATGAATATTTTCTATTTAAGCGAATTGCTTTTGAATTGATCTTGATGCTGAATGAATGTATGTCCTCTATTACATCTTGTATTGTGGCATCCATATCAACTCTTTATTCTTTATTCTTCTCTTTATTCTGAGAGATCTCTGTCGGTTCCTTTCTTGGACTTACATTTCTTGTTATGATGGCCATCATTATTTATTTGGTTTTAAGACCCTCTTTTTCTTTGTACTACTATACTAATGAATGTACCACATATGACTATTATGACTAAATAGTGATATCTTGAATCAATTGTTGTTTTCCAATCTTGAAAGGACATTCATTCTTAACCTCTTTACACATTATATTTATTCTTGGACTTTAGCTTCTTGTTTATATATATATGTAGGTGTTAGGGCACAGGGCAAGAGCTAGGGCATGGGTTAGACTCTCTTTGTCGAGCCAACCACATGCCTCCTGCGAGGTTCAAGCCTATCAAGCTATGGCTTAGGGGTGTTTTAATTTTCCCCGTCTGTCTCTGTATCTGTTTTATAATCTGTATAGACTGTTACTGTACTGTTTAATAGGGATTAGGTCCTTGATCTGAAGGATCGTAAATGTTGTATATTCTGTTTTGCATTGATGGTATATATGTTTTGAAAAGTCTTTTTGCATTGATTTGTCATAGCTCATTGGACATAGTTTATTTCTTTGTTTTGGCTTCATATGCCCTGTCTGTTGTATTCTTTATTAGCGGGCCTTCGGTAATCATAGATTCTTGGCGATTCTGATGCTAAACCCTGAGGGGCGGGTTTGGAGTCGTGACATATATAGACATCAAATGATAATAAACAGGCATAATCTTATTCATTTCCTTCAATTCATTTGATTCAAATGTACATTCAATTTTCATATTAGGTTGCATTACCACACATTCACATATGCGAGATGGAATGCCCTAACTCTTACTAGGACATCCTAAGCTTATACGGACGTATGTGTGCGGTAGAACACGTGCTCTAATACCACTCTGTCACCCAAACCCACTCCTGTATGTTGCTTCTTAAAGGCCAGTAATCAGTGGATTACCAAAGGCCTCTGAATAGATTAGCAAATAATCAGGGGCTGCGAAAGCAATAATACAAAAGAGACAAGGTTCAACAAAGCTGTGATGGCGTACATGGGATGAAGATTTCAAAACTTATTTATATATATATATATATATAAGCATGCGGCCTAGATACACAATATTTACAAGGTATTTCTGAATGTACTTCCCAAGACGACTTTCTGAGCGAATACCAAGACTAGCATGAATACAAAAACAAGCTGTGGCATAAGGCTTCATTTGGAACCTCATGGAGCTGTGGTTGGTGACAAAAGCAGACGGAAAGTAGTCAACTCGTACTGGTTATTTGTTAGCTCACCTACATACATAATATAAGCGTGAGCGAAAGCCTAGTGAATAATAACAAAGTAAAGGGTTTCAATGAATGAGTTAAGTATAGATTTAGAAATCATAATTGATTTGTATCAAATTCATCATTTGTCGGATCATATCTGAACGAAATCATAAGTTATGATTAAGTTTCGTGATACATCCATTAGCATTATGAGCGAGCGAGCAGGCATTATACATGAGGGTTACGAATAACCGGTTCCATAAAAAGAACCTCCGGATCAGAACATGAGAACAAAAGTTGAGCCCGTGGCGGGGCCTCGACGGGTAATAAGTCTGAGCGAAATAAGTTCCGTAAAGGAACCTCCGTCTGCAGGTAACGGACTAACAGATATCACATGATGCTAAGGATGTCACGAATACATATCAAAATTGAACAATCATTCATTATGCAGAACATATTATTTGGAAAATAGATCTTGTTTTATCACCCGAAAGTAGATACAGTTTGAACATAACTTTACTAAGTTATTACTCACAGTTAGCCTTGAAAGCGAGGCAGAGAGCGGAGATTAATCACACGATCTGCGACATGTGACCTATATAACACATGCGGATACACTTGAAACCTGCGTTCTAATTCTACAAAACTTACTTCGTTGGCTCTTAATGTGTTTCTAACCCTTAATCCTCACTATAGAGTCTTAAACATGGCCTAGGAATGCCTAGGATGGAATGAGGATGCAAAAGATGCCTTGGAAAACATTTTCCAAAACTTGTTGAAAACAGGGGTCTGGCTTGAGCGTAGCTTCCCTCGCTCGAGTAAGCTTGTCAAAACAGATGGGTCGCTCGAGCATAAACTCCTTCGCTCGAGTGGTCTGTAAAAATGCAAAAGTACTAGTTTTTAAAATTTTACACTCGATGCTCGCTCGATGCCCGCTCGAGCGTGAGACACAGCTCATCGCTTGAGCGCAGGTCTCGTCGCTCAAGCATGTATCTGCGTATACCAAAAACCTGAGAGCTTGCAATTTACACTCGAGCCATCATTCCTTCACTCAAGCGAAGCTCTGGACAAACGATGGCCGCTCGAGCGTGGAATCTGTCACGACCCAAACCTGCCCCTATGGGTTTAATCGCAAATGTAGGCGATGATGTCGAGATTACCCACGGGCACATTTAACCGAAAGCGATGTCTGATGTTGGCGAAAGCCAACACGATGAATTAAAAGATGTCAATGGTTTGTGGCCGGTCTGTAAAAGACTTTTATACATATATAGTCAATACCAAAAGCGATGCACAGTATTTACAATTATCGGATCGGGGACTTGATCTCTATTAAAACGATCTGATTACAAAAACATTAGATCTATCTGGTCGAGAAACAAAAGGAAAACTAAAAGACCCTACGACCTTGGCTTTAACAGGCTCGAAACCTTGCGTTGAGGCACATAAGTTGGCGTGAGAAAATGAGAGCTTACTGGCCTCTAGCAGCGGTCGGTGCACGAACTCTACATGTATATATAAGCGGTGAGCTAAAGCCCGATGAATAACATAATGTGTAAGAGGTTAAGAATGAATGTTCTTCGGTATTGAAAATAGTCATTTTAATCGGTATATTAGTTACTTTCGGTCATAGTAGTCATATGTGGTACATCTAATAGCAAAAGCGATGCAGTAGGTCTAAACGGACCCGAGCGATCGATTGATGGCCATCATATCGATGTGATAGTGGTTCAACATAGGAACGTGAGAGATTTGATCTGATCTCTGATACTTGACGGTAGGTTGCTAAGGATGCCATGTCTGATTCACAATTACGACATCATTCATTCGATATGATATTATTTTAGAAAACAATCAGTTCAATTGTCCGAAGATAATCATTTTTGAACATATCTTTACAAGCGTTGTTACTTTCTGAGTTAAGACTCTGAATAAGCTAGTCTTGTTGTCGCGACCCAAACCCGCCTATGGGTTTATAGCAAACCCGATGTCAAGTGATTACAGGTATATGATAAGATAGTAAAGCAATCTGAGGGGTATGAAAGCCAAAACATTAAATAAATAATGTCCAATGGTGTGGCGATCGTATGCAAAAAGACTTTTTATACATATGTATATATACCGCGATCTGCAGGGGCGAGTGTGCACAACATTTACAAATATTCAAAAGCAGGGACCAAATTCTCATTAAATAATGCAGTCACAGTGCTAACGGTCTATCTGATTATACAAAAGCAGTCTGAGAGCAGGCAGAGTACTAAAAACACCCTAAGCTATAGCTTAGGCTCGGCACCTTGCGGTGATGAGCCGCAGTTGTAAAGCGTCCCCGACCCGGGAGGGTTAAGTCGTTCAGATTCGTATTGGGGTCACTACGGTTCAAGGACTCAAATGTCACGGTTCTTAATCTTGAACCAAAAGTCCAAATCGGCCGTCGTTTTTTGAAAAGCTGATTTTTGAAAGAAGTGCCAAACATGGTACTTTGCGAATCTGAGTTGCCACCTAAATGTTTTTAATGGAAATTTAGGAAAACCTGACTTCGGTGCCAAAAGGCTACGTGTCTAGTCATCACCAAAGTTGCCTCGATTCGGGAACTTGGGTACGATTGAGAAGGTCGCCGTGAGCACCCATTCATGAGTCAAAGACCAAGCCTCTACTCTTTCATGATATCTTATTTTGAAAACATTGTGAGTTCTTATTCGGTTATTAGCCTAGGTTACTATGTGATCGCCTGACATACAAGTATAAATGAGCCGCTGAATTGGAACTAAACATTTCTTGTTTGTTTGTTCGAAAATGGTTTGATGGTGCTACTCGCAAGTAGGCTAAGACGTGGATTTGCCACCCTCGAGTGGGCTTAGAAAAACATGATTCTGCCACTATCTAGTGGGCTTAAAACAAACAGTCAATGCATTGTCCCAATTCAAGTAACTCAACCTCCACCCATTGGCATTCAAGGCAGTTATATCACATAAGCATTTATCCTCAAGGTAAGCATGCTATTCATGGCAATCACTCACTCGCATGCGAGGGGGCTAAAGCATAAAACTCACGGAGTACTCCAAGCCAAAACAGAAGCTTATTAGAAATCATGCATGATCCTAAGTATCTTTGTAATGCTGATGCAACACATGCAAAGATGCAACTATAGCGGGCTCGGCTATTCTAAGTATGGTATATGGAATGCTACAACTGCTGCGTTATTCAATTTGGAATTGAAATACAAATGCGATTTGTATGATCTTGTAGGAAACGGTGTGTGCAAAAGCAGATGAATGATGCAAACATCTTTGTCATCTTGTATGCTAATTGAAATATGCCTATATCTAACCATCATGGCGGGTAAATAAAGGGAGAAAAGAAGTGGGGTTGGAAGACATACATCACACTCGGCCACACTTATTACAATTATGCCCTTGCGTAGAGGGTAAGAATAAATATCTGATCGAATGAAAGAATAATCTGATGCGAAATAAAAGAATATCTGATGCGAATAAATATCTGATTCTAATTAATTATGATTAACTAAGAAACAAAGCTGGCATACAAGCGTTTGCCTTCTATTGATGAATGATGTATGCAGTTTGCTTTAAGCGAAATTTCTTTGGGATGCCCCAATTAACCTCTGTTTGCAATGTTTCTTGAAATCGTGCCATGCTCGAAAAGTTGTTGATCCTTCGTTTCTTTACCCAGAAGCGAGGAAAGGGCATAGCAATGTATTTTACAAATATATGCATGCCTCGATCCTCGTGCCATCAATCCATATCGATGCATGATGGTAGAGGAATCGGATTACTGACTCAATATAGGATGAATGCACATAGATGCTACAACAAAACCTAACTCCATCATGAGTAATGGAGTGTCGGTGACTTGGGAATTGAGACGCGTTCCGTCGCTCGGGTCTGAAAGCGTGCCTCGTTCCGTGCAGGATAACTCCTATCTCGAGCAGCGATGCAATATGTATGATATGCAATCCTAGCATACCTGATGCTATGAAAATGAGTTGCCTTAAAATCGTGCTGCGCACGCATGAAGCGATGATCCTAAAGCATAATGCAATTGGACTTACACTAACATGAGTGGACCTGTTACACACTCACATAAGAAGCGTCGGATAAAAGTGAAGTGCCTCGAAATCGTGCTGCAGACGCATAAGCGAAACAATAGCATATCTGATGCAATGATGCTAAAATGAGATGTCTCGAAATCGTGCTGCAGACGCATAATGGCGATGGCATACCGCGATGCAATGAGACTAAAATGAGATGTCTCGAAATCGTTACTGCAGACGCATAATGAACTATGGCGTATCACGATGCAATGAGACTAAAATGAGATGCCTCGAAATCGTGCAGCGAGCACGCAAAGCGGGCTAATGGTACTAAAGCATGAAATGGCACTCCAAATGAAAATTGGACTTATACTAACATGAGAGAGCCTCGATACGCTCGCATAAGAAGTAGAGATGAAAATGAAGTCTTAGAAATGCGTGTACCTGCGCAAAGAGGCGATGGCCCTAAGGCATGAAATGACATGGAAAATGATATGCAAACATGCGATGGAATTTCAGCACTGAAATATGGAAGGAAAAACAGTCGAAAGATGGCGAAATGACACCAAATGCATGGAATGGTAGAAATCGAAATTAAGAAATGGCCTATAGCTATGCAATGCATGCATAATATGGACATGGGATGAAAATCTGATAGCAAGGAAGCCCCAAGAAAAGCATTTTCAGTCATAAGAAGGGCTAAACGACAAGCGCACATAGGATTAAGCAAGAATGCAAAAATGGCCCCTTGAGGGTATTGAAGCAAGTGATATATGCAATGCCCAAATGGAAAAATACCCTTCTACAACACTGAGCAGGGACTGAAAATGTGCACATTCTGATGATGACATCCCCAAATCGATATGAAAATATGCTAAAAATGCCATGCAAGATTGAGGCCACAAGAGGATATAACATAAAGTAGGCCAAACATTCATCAAACAAGAAAAGACCCTTAATGAAATATATCAAGAAGATAAAAATATGACTCTTTCTAGCTCTGATGATGGTCGAAAACAGAAGCTAGATAAGCTTAAAAAAGCATGCAAAAATGGGGGTCAAAGAGGGGTATAATGACAAGTATAACATGGGGACCCCAACAAGGTTGATCCTTCTACAATGTTGTAGAGGATACAAGATAAACCTACTCACAGTTCATGACATGCTCCAAAACAGACTACATGTAGGCCAAAAAATCATGCAAACTTCACGGTAAATAGGAGAGATTATGAAGTAAGTGCAAGATAGAGGACCCAAACAGGATTGATCCCTTCTTCAATGTTGAAGAGGGGCTCAAAATAGGCCCACTTACAGTTTACATTATGCTCGAAAAAAGATCACTAATAGGCTATAAATTTCATGCAAAATAAAGGCATACAAGATGGTATTGAAGCAAGTACCAAATGGAGGGCTCAAACAGGGTTGAGCCCTTAAACAAACTATGAAGATAAGCTCAAAAAGTGACCCTTTCAGTTAGGGTCGGGCCTAAAACAGTGAGAAAATAGGCTTAAGAAATGAAGCAAGAAAATGCTACAAAAGAGGAAATGGAGACTTACCCTTGTAGACCTTTTCTTTTCTACCTCTTGGCTTGAGAAATGTTGCTTCTAAGCCCTGAGAACCTCTCCTTGCTGCTTTGGAAATGGAGTGGTGATGGGGATGTGATAGTGATGAAGAAATGGCACCAAACTTGAAGAAAAATGACTTTGGAGCTTGGAAATGGAGAGAAATGGGAGGTGGAAGGTATAGCTCTCTCTCAAATGTGTCTAACAAATGTTTAACCTTGAGCAAGAAGCCAAGCCTCTGCTTTATAGAGGAGAGGCATGAAAAATATCTAAGGTACCTCTCAATCCTCCATACCGTGTATGGAGGATGGTCAATGGCAACCAGTGGCACGGCTAGAATACCTTGAGGAGAGGAAAATGGCGGCCCGCAAAAAGGGGCAAAAGGTCATTTCACAAAAGGTGGCCCGGCTAGTTTCGGGAACTACCGGGAAGAAGGCTGGCCGGTGGGTGCTAAATAAGTCCAAATGTGGCCATTCAAGTGTCCAAATTGAAGCCCGGAAGTTATCTTTCAATGGCGCAAACCTTGCATCAAAATTCCTACTGTGAAAAAAGTTATGCCCGTTTCCGTGAAGCCGCAGATTTCGGTCCAAGCGGGTGATGCCCTACTTCAATCAACCATATCTCCTCCATATGGAATTGAACTTAGGAGATTCTTAAGTGAAAAATGAAGCCCGGAGTAAGCTTTCCAGCGATGGTGGCCTCATACTTTAATTCCTCTTGTACAAAGAGTTCGCTCGTTTAAATTGAAGCAGCCTTGAGACTTTTCTCCTTCAGGATCCACTTTTCAAAGAGGTTTCAAAATGGACAAAAGAATTCTTGGCGGACATTTGTTTTAGGATCCTCCATGTGTACAACACAAATATGTGGTTTTGGCTCGAAGAAAATGGCCCTAGGGTGTTCAACATTAGCAGGAAGTGAGAAAAAGCGGTAGTGGCGTAATTGGGAGGAGCATAAGCAGTTCTTTGAGACAATCGCTGGCCTCCACCCTCAGTGATCTTCTTGGGGATAAAGCGAGTACCTGCAAAATGAACAAAAATCGATGCAAAAGCGAATGCTCGGGGCCAAAACACGCGGTTGGTCCAAAGCCGTTAAAAGCGCCAAAGTAGTGTTTGTACAGGAAGTATCTAAGACCCCAATGTCCCTCGAAGGAGTAAATGAGATGCATGCCAAAAGCCGGAGGAATCGAGATGGTTAGGCGGTCTGGCCAGAGCCTGACTATGACTCAGGCGACTCAGCAAAGCAAGACTCAAAATGGGCAAAATAGCCTACAGACACGAAATGTAGCCCGGCCACTAAGAGATAGTCTCTGGGACCTCTCCGCCAGGGAAAAGCAAAAAAGTGCGGATTTATGGCAAGGCAAGGCACAAAAGAGGGTTCGGAAGTGGGAGGCGGGGCCTTGCGACGCGACTCTGACGAGCACAATATACAACATCACCGAGTGCTCAATCGGTGGCGTCTGAGTCTTAAGGTCGGTCAAAAATGGGGTGTCTCTAGTGGTTGGCTTAACAAAGCTGGAGTTACCCAGACCTTAGCCGCGATCTGGTGTCTGTACACCTACGTATATATATAGCGGTGAGCTAAAGCCCGATGAATAACATAATGCGTAAAGGGGTTTAGAATAAATGCCCATCGATAATAAGCAGTTCATTAAATCGATATATGATCATTCGGTCATATGTGGTACATCCATTAGCATAGCGATGCGGTAAATAGTAGGTCTTAAAAGACCGAGCGATCGATGATGGCCATCATCGATGCTTGATAGTGGTTCCAACAAAGGGAACCGGCGAGATCTCTATGTGATAACGATGGCAGTAGTTGCTAAGGATGCCTGTCTGATTGAATATAGGACATACATTCATTCGATTAACGATGTCGATTGAGCAGTTGATTAAATAGTCGAGAACTATTCACGATTGAACATATCTTTACACAATTATTTACTCACGAGTTTTGGGCTCTGATAAAGCTAAGCGCGTCCCGATCGCCAACCCTACGGTTCTGATTGAACACACACTAAGCTATCACGGTTGGAAAATATAACAACTTAATCCCTAATTTACCTCGGTGTGTTCTCATCTATATCACCATCAAGATGCCTTAACCTAGGCCTAGAATGCCGAGATGGGATGAGGATGCAAAGATGCACTCGAAGCAGTTTGAAATTTGAAAAGCAGAGGTTCATTTCGGCGTGGTATTCTCGCTTCGAGTGTAAATGAACAAAGGTATCCGCTCGGCGTAGACTTACGCTCGGCGTCCGCATAAATAGTCAAAAGTACTAGATAGGTGAAATCACGCTCGATTGGGCGCTCGATAACGCTTCGGCGTAAGACACAGGTCATTTCGGCGTCAATTACCGCTCGGCGGACATCAAAAGCGAGTACTAGAAGCATGAATTTCACGCTCGGCGCGTAACCAGCTTTCGAGCATGAGTTCAAAATCTGGAATTTCTAGATTTGAACCTCAAGCTCAAATCCAACTTCAAATGCATCAAATTCAATTCCTTTGGGCCCATTTTCCAGAAAACACTTCAAAACTCATAATATTATATGTTTCAAAGATCAATTTGATAAATCAAAGCCCAAGGGTGTTTCAATTAAATCAATTTCAAAGTAAATTTTCATGAATATGATCTCTATGAACTTGCATGAACTTTAAACAACTTCCAATCTTTAAAACATGTTATCATGAGCCACTTCTTTTCAAGATATTATGAAATCATGGACTATCACATTATCTTGAACATGCATGCACCAATTGCCATGAAATCAACATCAAAATGCAAGGATGAACACATGCATGCATGATACAAGCTTTAATCCAACACTACAAGACCAATTCAAGCCTTAGATCACTAAAGACCCATTAATCATGCAGAATAAACTCAAATCGCAATGAAGAAGGTCAATGATCTACCTTAGGTCTTCAATGTAAGATACACAAGCTCAATTTGCAATCTACACTTCAATTCCTTCAAGTTTCTAAGCAAAACAACAAGGACAATTCAACTCTCTCACTTTCTCTCTCTCTAGTTCGGTGGTGGTGAGGAAATGAGTTGATGAAATGTTTGTTTGAGTGTATAAAGGCTCAAATGTGTTTAGCCTACATAGCCCACTAATAATGGCATAATGGTAATAAGTCCAACTCATGTATTACACACTATTTAATCTAATTTAATCATACCAAATCAATTTTCAGATAATTATACCATAAATTCACATTAATTCTACTGATCATAAAGCATCAATCAATTTGATTAGGCCCGATAAGGCCTTCAATTTCTTGTTTAAACATAAAACACAAGCAGATAATCAAGCAGGGAATAGATAGAAATGCAATTTAACTAACATATTCAATCAATTAGGTTCGATTTGATCGATCATTTCGATATTTCAATCGGTTCAATTACCCATCATAATTAGTCGGTTCTGATAATCAATAATTAAGTAGCGATGGTGAGGGTTATTACATGCGTGTCCTCGAATGCCAACCCTACGATTCTGAGGATGAACACACACTAAGCTACGGTTGAAAAATAATAACTTAATCCTAATTTGCCTTGGTGTGGTTCTCATCAATATCCTCCTTAAGATGCCTTAAACATGTCCTAGGAATGCCTAGGATGGAAAGAGGATGCAAAGATGCACTTTTAAACACTTTACAAAATTTTGAAAAGCAGGGGTCTCGCTTAAGCGCTTTCTCGCTTGGCGGACATCTTGACAAAGGGCTCGCTTGAGCATGACTTCCGTCATGGCAATTGTAAACTCTGATGAAAATCTTGGATGCTCAAAATTCGTTAACGAGCGCTCGTCCCACGAGTGTGAATACAAGTCCTCGCTCTAACGTAAACTCTCTCGCAGCGAAGCGTAAACACATGCAAAATCTTGGATACGCATTTCATGCTTTCGGCGTCACTTACCTCGCTCGGCGAATGATCCGCGAGTGTACACTCGGCGTGGGGTTCTCGCTCGGCGTGAGTCAAATTCTAGAAATTCCAAATTTGAACCTCAAGCTCAAAACTCAATTTTTAATGCTTCAAAATCGATCATCTTGGGCTAATTTTCTGGAAAACACTTCAAAACCCATAATATTATATGTTTCAAAGGTCAATTTGAGAAATCAAAGACCAAAGGTAGTTCAATTAAGCACAAATTCCAACTCAAAATTCAAGAACATAATGAACATGCAATATGCATGAATTTAACAAACTTCAAAGCTTCCAATTCATGCTCCAAAGAGCCAATTCTTCCAAAAACAAGATGAAATCATGGACTATGGTCAAAAAATGGACATGCATGAAGCAATTTTCATGAATACAACCCCAAAACTTCAAGATATGCACATGCATGCATGAATTAAGCTCTAAATTCAACATAATAAGCTAATTCATGCCTCTACTCTTCAATATAACATGAACCATGCAAGAATCTACTAAAATTCATGAACAAGAAGGCAAATGCTCTACCTTAAGTCTTAAATTCAAGATGTAGAAGCTCGAATTGTGATATACTCTTCAATTCTTCAAGCAATTCCCAATTGAAGCCAAGTTCTCACTCTTTCACTCTTTCTCTCTCACGTTTAGTCTCAATATGGCTGAAGAAATGTTATGTGATCAAGTGGAAGAGGCTTCAATAGTGTCCTAGGTAGTGACCAGCTAAGTGGCAAGCGGTAAATAAGTCTAACTTATGTAATTGTCATTATTAAATCTAATTTAATCATACCAAATCACATTTCAATTAAACATACCATAAAATCATACAAATCTTAATTAGCACAAAGCATCAATCAATTTGATTTGGCCATCGAGAAGGCCTTCAATTTGCGGTTTAAAGCATAAAACATAAGCAGATAATTTAACGATCAGCAGATAGAATTGCATTCAAACTAGCACAATCAATCAATCGGTTTAGTAATTTAGTCGGTTAGTCAATTAACATGCTTAATTGTAGATTAGCACTAATCGGTAGTGTTATCGATGTGATGGTGAGGGTTGTCACGAGAATCCTTCGCTCGGCGAGGAAGCCAAGTCTGGAATTTTGATTTGCCTTCAAGCTTAAACCAAGCATTCAACACCTCAAATCTCAACTCTTTGGGCCCATTTTTTGGAAAATACTTGTAAACTCATAGTATAAGATGTTTCAAAGATCAATTTGTAAAATCAAAGCCCAAAAGGTGGGTCAACTAAACACAAGTTTAAATAAAACTTCAAGAACAAAACTTAAATGTAACATGCATGAATTCTCATGACTTCTAATGCTCCAAAACATGATCCAAAGCAAGATTAAGCTCAAGAATAGGATGAATTCATGGACTATAACAAAAATATGGACATGCATGTGAGGATTCTCACGAGAACAACCTCACAATTCAAGAATGTGAACGCGTGCATGATTTAAGCCTCAAATCAACATTTTCAACCAATTCATGACTTAAATCACTAATGTCTCATGAACCATGCATGAATTAATCTTAAATTCTGTCGAGAAGATGATTCTCCTACCTTAAGTCTTGAGTTCAAGGTGTGCTAGCTCAATTGTGTAGTTCTTCTACAAATCCTCAAATTTCCAAGCCAAATTCTTGATGAAACCAAATTTCTCTCTCTCTCTCTCTCTCTACCACGGTTTAGTCTAGGATGATGGATGAAAATGATGCCAACAAGTGTAAATCAAGACTAAACAATTGGTCTAGCAAAGTCCACCCAATGGTATTTTTGGTAAATAAGCTATCTAATGTAATTTATCAATATTTAATCTAATTTAATCATACCAAATCACTTTTTCAATAAATATACCATAAAATCACATATATTCTAACTAGTCTAAAACACTAAACAATTTCGGACTTGGGCGCCAATAAGGCTTTCAATTCGCAGTTCAAAGTCAAAACATGAACATATCGTTTTATCACAAACAGATAGAAACACAAAAATAATGCAATACATATGCAAATTAATTCCGGATTCCTTCTAAATTACTGTTAGACATAATTAAGTACGAATTAACGCTAATCAAGGTTGGGGTTATTACACTTAGTCACATAAGCGGGACTAAGGAAGTCCTCTTGGGCTTGGTATTAAGGCATAACATGGCTGATAGCAGGTTTGGCCGTGGCCTTTGCCCTGGGAAGCTCGAAAGTTTGTGGTTAGGTGGCAAAGGGTGGAGGCTTTGCTAAGGTGAACATGAACATGAACATGAACATAGCCAATAGCAAGCTAAAGGAGTCTTGAAAATACATGTACTAACTAAATAGGGCGAGAAGACAAGTCATTAGTAAGGTTTATTATTACAAGTGCACTTGTTGAGGTTGACCCTAAGAAGGCAAGTCTTGACAAACACTCCTTCCAAATGCGCACTTATTGAAGCTCAAAAGAGAGTTGTGGCATAAACACTCTCATCAGACTACACTTCTTTGAGGCTTAAAAGGTAGTTCTGAGAGGCAAGCGGATAGTACACAGTACGTGCGACGGGACGCGTGGCACCTTCAGCCTGGTGGCTCAAAGCAAAGTATTCCATGTGATCCTTAGGGACACTTGTTTTCTCTCTATTTGGCCACTTGGTGCCCTTTTGATTCCAAGGAAAAACTTATAAATAGGACCCATTTCCTAAGGTCCAAGAAGAGGAATTTTGGGATTTGGGGGAGATACTATCCATTTGTGCACTGCCATTATCTTCTTCTTGAGCTATTTGCTTCACCCTTACCCAGCTGCTCACTCTCTAACCTCGGAGAGTTCTTTCGCTCATCCTCTCATTCCACCATTCTTGGATCATTAACATAGTTTTACGTCTCTAATCATCTTCCTAACCTTGAACCTCCTTACATGCTCTTAATGCTGTATTTGGTTAGATGATTTTGGAAGATATTTGGAAAGAAAAATAAAAAGATAAAGTAAAATGTGAATAAAATATACTTACATTTTACTTAGTTTTCTACGCATTTTTTCTTCTTTTTTCTTTTTCAAATCTCTTCTCAAGTGTTGCAACCAAATATAACGTAAAGGTTGTCCAGTACATGGTTCCAATTATTTAAAGAAAAAATAAAAAATCTAATCTTGTGACAGCGGTGTGCACTAGGGGTGCAACTTGGGTGGAGTTCAATCAGAGCAACGAACCTAACCAATTTTTTTTATCGCTTTGACAAGATATTTTCAAATTTAGTGCGGGCTTGGGAAAAATCTGAAGCCCAAATTAAATTTTGATGGGCTTGGGCAAAGATATCAAACATTCGAGCAACCGAAACCGAATAATATATATATAGATATATAAAAATATTAAATATACATATAAATTATTAGCCATTACATGATATTAAAGTAATTTAAATTATTAAATCATATTTAATATATATTATATATACAAATAATATAAAATTTTACTTTGTATTTTTATTTTGACTTATAAATTGTAAAGACTATTATAGTGGCATCACTCTTACATTATATAAATTATTTGTTTTGATAGTATTAATGATTTTCTATAAATAAAAAAATATAAATAGAGTCAAATTTTAATAATTTAATAATATAATTGCCAAAAAAAAATAAAATTCATTTATAATTCGGGTAACTCGGACAATTTGAGTTTAACTCGGATCGGACTTAGACATGCAATCTCAAATTATAATTCGAACCTGAACGAGCCTAAATAAGTCTAAACACAACTTAAATTGGACTTAAATAACTTCCACCTGACCGAACCCATCCGAGTTATACGCCTGGTACGCAGTTGTGATCTGTTGTGTTCCTTGCCTGCGTGCTCCCTATTTATCATCCAGCTGTAATAATGAAAGAGAGTGGTCCAGTGTGTTTGAGACAGCTCAATCAGTAAAAGCCACCTAGCGTGTAAAAATTCCAAATGAATATATATAGATTATACTGGGTTGGTTTGAAAAGTGGGTTAACATTTTGATTTTTTGATTTTTTTTGATTATTTTAACTTGGGAGTTAAAAATCTCATTTGAAAAGGGTTTTTTGGCTTTTTAAATTTTTTGTGAAAGAAAGAATATAATGATTATAAGTTAGATATAATGTTTTGTCTTATTAAATTAAAAAATCTATCTTATCTTTTTATGATTAAAATAGCCCAAATAATCCTTCTTTCCAAACAAAGTTATTATAGATCAGGAGAATCCAAAGATCATACAGTTGTCCAAAGTGATTTCCATCTCATTAAACCACCTAAATTTCCATCTCATTAAACCACCTAAAGTCTAATTGCTAGAATGCTTATCTGATGTTTGTGGAAAATCACTATAAAATATTCTCTGCCTGTGATTGGTACCTTCGAATTTGGACGATAATGTCTGATTGGAAAGACAGAAAGTTCTAATTGCTAGAATGCTTATCTGATGTTTGTGGAAAATCAATAAAAAATATTCTCTGCCTGTGATTGATACCTTCGAATTTGGACGATAATGTCTGATTGGAAAGACAAAAAGTATCAATATTGTTGTGGTGATTAATTTTGCAATTTTGATTGGTAGCTCGAAATTCCTTCCCCCGAATCCCCCTAATTTTCATTTTCAGTAAACTGTTTTTTTTTTTTTTTTGCCCAAAATAGCAATTCGGGGGGTTCGGGGGACAACCCCCTCGAGCTCCCGTGTTTTTCCCTTAATTTTGAGAACCAAAATTTGGACTAGAGATTTATCTTGTTTTAAAATTATTCAGTAGGTTTGGTTTTAATTTTTTAAATTTAATTTTTTTTTGAAATTGAGTTTTTTGTTCTTTGTGTTTTTGTTTTTGTTTTTAGTGAATACTTTTAAAATTTTAAGCAAAATTTTTAATACTTTTAGATCCGTCTTACTTAGATATATCTAAATTAGTAAAATATTTGTGAAAAAATATTTAAAAATTAATAAATACACAAAAATCTGAAAAATGTATTAATTTATTTTATTTTTTATTATTATTATTTTTTGTATTTAGTGAAATTTTGAAAGATTTTTTTACAAATATTATACTTTTAATTGTATTTATGTTAGGTCGTCTAAAATTTTTTAAAAAATACTTAGAATATTAAAAAAATTCAGTGAAAACAAAAAAATACGAAAAATGAAAAGTAAAATGTTTTAAAAAGTGAATTCTGAAACAGAAACCAAACAAAGTAGTTTTTTTTTGTTTATAATGCATTCATAACTACATAATGTATAGAGAGTGTTAGAAAAAAGGAATCTCGGGATATAATGTGTTATTGACGAAGCTTGGGAATAAAAGATAAATCCGTGTCTAAATTTGGATGGTAAACTGTGTGATTGAGATTTATTCTAGGTATGGTGAAAGCCCTTAAAGCATCCAACTTGAAATCAATTAATTATAAGTGAAGAAACCCGTACATTACAGTAATCAAATTTAAATGACTTAAATTAGCGGTGTGAAATTTAACCTAAAGTCACATCAAACTCATATGGAGTCCACTCCAGCTAATGTATCGGAAGTCGGCAGATTGAGGTTCTTGTTGTTGGGACATCAGTGAAAAATGGAACACGAACAAAAATAAAGTAAGAATTTTAATCACATATATAAAAACACAAAAAGTTATGTGATTCATTTTAAAGTCAATGTGATTTCACATCCGAAAGAGTTATAATGCAATACGAAAGAGTTGCCACATTTCAAAACATGGTATTAAATCGAGTGTTTCATCTTCATAAGCAAGCAATGTTACTGATCTATCAACACAAGAGTTGCGTGGGTACATGCGTGTATGGTATGACCTCACAAGGACACATCACAACGCAATTCCATTACATTTTATATTATTATTATTATAATCCTTAGTAGCATCAAAAGTTGATCACGCTTTACTTCTTTTATATGCTATTTTGTCGATATGTAGATCTTAACGGGTTAGTTTGATGGTCTAGATTTAATGTTTGAGGTGTGTTGTTTCCGAAATTTTAGGTTCAAGATCTATTAGGTGCAAATTATTTTTGAAGCCAGTTTGTATTTTGTCCTAATTTTATAATTAGAATCTTCGTAAGTGGATGGTGAGTTGTCAAATCACCCGGAAATGGACTGTGAATTATCAAAAAATGTCGATATATGGAAAAAGTAAAAATTCTCTCAAGTAGAAGATGAGTTATAAAAAAAATGTCGACATATAAAAAAGTAAAAATCTCTATAAGTGGACGAGGAATTATAAAAAAAAATATCAAGATATAAAAAGTTAAAATAAAGTCAATTTTTTGACTTTTTAACTTTACATAAAAAATTAAAAATTAATTTTTACTAATTTTTCAAAACACTGCTATGTGGTTAACCTTCATCTTGAATGTGATGTGGGTTATATTAGAAATAATATTTTAATTATTAAGGACTGGTTTGACTTAGCCTAAATAAATTAAAAAGTCGAAAAGTTATTCTAAAATTGAAAAGATATCACTATTCACTAAAAAAAAAAAAAATTTAAAATACCAATTTTCTACAAAAGTACACACACCAAAATGATGTGTACTCAGCTGCTGTGCTGCAGCGGTGAACATAAATGAAATGATTGGGTGTGATTTGCACACACACCACTGTTCGGCTTGTGGGGCTATTACATGTTCCATTTTGATAATCTGAACCGTTAAATATGTAAAACTCGTCGAGTACTATATGTCTGTAAAAAATCACATTGATCGGATATCAATAACTATATGATCAAATCAGTTATATACAACAAATGAATGGTGTTATAATTAATGATTGAAAAATAAATAAATCTGATCAGATAGCTATCAATATCCGATCAACGTGATTTTTATAAACATAGTGTTCGAGGAGTTATACGCGATGAACGGTTTAGATTATTAAAATGGGACCCGTGATGACCTCCACGGGCCAAACAAAACCGTCTAGTATAATGCCCAAAAATTAGCCAATAATTTCCTACTCTAATTCAAGCACGCAGGTTGTACGGCTGGGGCCCACCTCTCTCTAATCTTCTCTTACACACTTTTTTATATAATTTTTAATACACGTTTTTCTATAAAAAGTCAAAAATTAACCCAAACCTCCATATTTTTTCTAACTTTTTAGTTAAAAAGACACTTTTTAAGACACAAAACCAACCCTAAAAGTGTTTGTAGGTGGATTTGGTATTAAATTTAGAATCAATTCAATTATGGTCAGTTTCAAGTTTTTGGATCTAGAATCAAATCAATCATGTACCAAAACCAATCCAACCCAACTTAATGTAGTTCGGGATTGGAATCACGGTTTCACTATATTAAAAATAAATTAATCAATCAATAATAAATAGCAAAAATAAACAAGTTTTTAACATTTAAATATAACACAAGTAATGTAACAATTAAAAAATTTAAATTGTTCCTTAAATTTTATATTAGTATTATTTAATTAAAAATGATTTCAAAAAAATAATTTTAACTTTATATTATTATTCAAAATTATTTTCTAAATATTATGATATTTTTATTATATTTTTTTTATATATTTTTTTAAATTAAAATATATTAAGATACAATATTTTCTGTACAACAAACGTGCGTGCCCACAACGCTGTCTTGCTGCCCACGCCCTTCTCACCATATATATTGATGTGTGGATGAGCAAATCATCATCACCAATTCCGAACACTCTCTCTCTTTCTCTCTCATTGTTTTGTTTTATATATAACTTTGAGTGTAGTTTGAAATATTTAGTAGGTTACACTGAGTGAAAGATAAAAGTTAGAATTAACATTAAGGTGAGTTCTATTATATCTTGAGTTATTATAATATATTTTACGTATGTTTTGAGTTACTATAATTTATTTTACGTAATTATGTTTTAATTATATTATTTATTTTATGAACCCTATTTTATATAATAAGGAAAACTCATGAATATAATTGTTTATTAAAATGTGTTTTGAGTAATTATTTTATAAGTATCACTACAGGAGTCCCATGCTTTGGTGGACTTAAATAACCATTGGCTCCTGTCATGGATCCATTGAACCTTGTTCTGATTGTTACTCCGATGACCCATGTTCTGTTTTGTTTTGTACCGTGGTTATAATTTTTTACGTAATTTCTGTGTTATATGTCAAATGATTTCCGATATATATTCTGTATTTTAATATCAAGTTCTGTTTAGCCCCATAATTATCCATGGTGAATTTTATGCTCTTATGCTCTTAGTATAATATTTCTCACTCTGCCATGTGTTTATAGTTGTTTACCACTTTCAAGTGACATGTCAGGGCCAACGCGTGGGGTAGGCACAAAACACTTGTAGACATAGTTTAGCTTTGACAATTTGATTAAATAGAAACTCCAATGATTATTTTGGTACATTTATTTAAATATTATTTCCGCTCGCATTTATTTATTCGTTCAAGATTTGACCAGAGGTAACTTCAGTTACTGGCCATCACGATGCTTAACCCTAGGGTACGGGGAGCGGATCGTGACAAGTGATATTAGAGCAATGGTTAAAAAAATAATAATAATAATAATAAAAATCATCATTGGAGCATAGAACACATGCATATTTAAAAAGTAGGATAGCGGGTAATTAATATCTAAATATTATATTTTGTTAGTCGATTTAATTATATTATATTTTATATGATTTTAAATATATTATGATTTAATATGATTATATATATATTGATTTTTTTTGTGTGCATAATTTGTAAAAAATATTAGATATAATTTATATTTGTTATAGCAAAAGATAAAAAAGAAACAGAGGGTGTCAGGCTCAAGCACCCACCAAAATTATAATATAATTAAATTCATATAATTTTCAGTTCAGTATTCAAAAAATAAAATAAATTAAAGATACTAATTTTGAAACTATTTCCCATCAATGAAAAGTTCACGGATAAAAGAAATAGAATCTCATCTCAAATTCTGTTAACTCTTACATATGATTCTGTCATTTCATTTTTAGTCGCTTGTTTAATTATGTTATCATTTTTTTTTTCTTTTCAAATATAAAACCAATGAAAAGTTTTTAAAATCATCCATTGTTTCTTATTTTGACCCAGCACAATTTTTGACAAATAAACAGTGAGTCATTTTCAGTAACTTTTCTGAGGTAATATTTTATATCAGATTAATCATCGATATATATTTATCGAGTCTTGTGACGACCAGATAATTTACACATATGACAAATTTCGAGAACGAAATTTTTAAAAAGAGGAATGATTGTAATAACCCGAAAATTTAAGTTATTCCTTAAATTTTATATTAGTATTATTTAATTATAAATAATTTCAAAAAAATAATTTTAACTTTATATTATTATTCAATATTATTTTCTGAATATTATAATATTTTTATTATATTTTTCCTAAATCAAAATATATACTAAAATAGAAGCTTTTCTCTACAACAAACTTGCATGTCCACTACGTTGTCTTGCGGCCCACGCCTTTCTCACCGTATATATAGATGTGCAGATGTGCAAATCATCATCACCAATTCCAAACACTCTCTGTGTCTCTCTCACTCTCTCTAATTGTTTTGTTTTATATATAACTTTGAATTTAGTTCGGAATATTTAAATAAGTTATAGTGAGTAAAGGGTAAAAATTAAAATTAACATTAAGGTAAGTTATATTATATTTTAAGTCATTATAATATATTTTACATATACTTTGAGTTACTATAATTTATTTTATGTAATTTTATTTTAATTATATTATTTATTTTATGAATCCTATTTTATATAATAAGAAAAATTCATGGATATAATTGTTTATTAAAATGTGTTTTGAGTAATTATTTTATAAGTACCACTACATGAGTCTCATGCCTTGGGGACTTAAATAACCATTGGCCCCTGTTTGGCTACTTTGTGGTCCTCTGTATGTCATGGATCCATTGACCCCCATTCTGATTGTCACTTCGGTGATCCCTGTTCTGTTTTATTTTGTACCGTAGTTATAGTTATTTACGTAATTTCTATATTATATGTCAAATTATTTCCGTATTATATATTCTGTATTTTAATATCAAGCTCTGTTTAGCCCCATAATTATTCATGGTGAATTTTATGCCCTTATGCTCTTAATATAATATTTTTTCGCTCTGCCATGTGCTTATAGTTGTTTACCACTTTCAGGTGACATGTTAGGGCCAGCATGTGAGGTAGGCACAAAGCACTTGTAGACATAGTTTAACTTTGACAATTTAATTAAATAGAAGCTCCAATGATTATTTTGGTACCCTTACTTAAATATTATTTCCGCTCGCGTTGATTTATTTGTTCAAGAATTGGCCAAAGGTAACTTCAGTTACTAGCCATCACGATACTTAACCCTTAGGTACAGGGAACGGGTCGTGACAAATAAATAGCAAAATATTATTTAATGTAAGCTAATACAAATTAAATCTAACTCAAGTTTAAACACAAGTTTATAGTACTCCTTCCTTCATTCACCTAATAATTTATGTATCTGAAAGATTATTAGGTGCAATCAAATTCATTGTAATAGATCAATTCTGTGAAAAAATATCAATACAGATAAAATTTCAAATATATATAAATAGGTTCGGTTCTCAGTATGGTTTGGTTTAGACAATGTCTAAACTAAGAACCAACCCAATCTTATCGATTTGATGATTTAAAGATCCAGAATCAAATCAATGCACTCAAAAATCAAACCAAACCAAGCCAACCCAAGCCAACCCAAAGTGATCAGTTTGATTTAGTTCTTCAATTCACTGGCACGTGCAATACAATTTTTTGTGTTCTTTTCGTATTCTAATTTTATACTCAACAATACAATACAGTTTTTGTGTTATAATTATGTGTA
The DNA here is from genome assembly GCA_025200525.1 of Camellia lanceoleosa. Taxonomy (NCBI): domain Eukaryota; kingdom Viridiplantae; phylum Streptophyta; class Magnoliopsida; order Ericales; family Theaceae; genus Camellia; species Camellia lanceoleosa. Next base: position 203,924,411 of record CM045759.1, on the reverse strand, counting down.
CATAATATTACTATTGCTATGATGGTTATTAACATTTTCACTGCACCATTTATGTCATAACTTTCACTTCATGAGTGCGTACCATAGATCTCATTCTTCTATCAGAAAGTGAATAACATTTTTTTATGGTACAATTTTTTTAGGGGTGTGAACAGTTATGAACAAGGCTAAGGAGTTGGAAAAAATAGTCTGCAAAATACCATAAAATTAAGCATGTGAATCAAATTCATTTTGGACAGGACAATTGGCTCAGTAATTTATATAATTGTTCCTTGAGACAATCAAAAAGTAAGAGGTTCAAAATTTGAGTTGATGGAGCAATTACAGTCTTTTCATTCATTATAATCTAACTTACTAACATTCTATTTTATGAAAAGAAAAAAAACAAATTCATTCTTGCTGTGTCTCACAAGTCCATAATACTAAATTTAAATAAAATTCACCGTATATTTCATTTTTAGATAATTTTTCTAACTACTTTTTCACTATCCCTATCATTTTTTCTTAAGTAATCCAAAATATGAATGTTGTTGCATGTATGCTAGCCGTGACGACACAACCAACTGATCAAAAATGGAGTAAAGGCTCTTTTCCTCTTCAATAAAACAACTTTAGTGATGATCCCATTGAACCATAAAGAAACAAACTTTGAAGTAATATTAAAAAAACCCTCCAAAAAAACGTAAGTGATGTGGTGGAGCCAATAAACATGAGAAAAAGATTGAAGTAGTACAGTGTTTGTTTGTCTATTAATAGTGACTGAGATTCCAAGTTTGAAAGAAACAGGATCTCTTTTGGCCTTTTATTTTGATCACCATCTTCTTGAACTTTTGTTGTTGTTGTTGTTCTGTTATTTCAGAGTTGCTCTGTCTCAGTGCATTGATTTTCATTCTCTCTCATGGCTAGAACACAAGGACTCAACAAGCCATGTATACTCATCATAGGTAATGACACTCTTCACCTTCATTTTTTTTTTAGCTGTACTACTATGGGTTGGGTTGTGGGTGTGTCTTCAATTCAATCAAATTGTGCTTATAACCCGTTGCCTACCTGTATGTTCAACCCAGTATTTGGTTTAAGGTCTATTTCGACCTGGTTTGATATTATTTGGATTGCGTATATAGGTTTGATGATCTCCATAACTTCTTGTCTGTGTAATTATCAAAAATAAATAAATATTTAGTCGAGACCTATCATCACGAGAAGACACCAAAGTTCATACGAGTCTTTCCTCTCATCCACTGCATTAAATTATGACAAACACTTTACATAAAACCTAGAATCTTTTGTACTCAAATTTTTATGTCCTTCTGTCCCAAAACATTTACAATTATTAAATCATGTGAGAATCTTGATATATAGACATCTTAAGACGTGGTTCAATGATTTAGAATGTTTTGTGACAGAGACAAAGATTTGGAATAAAAGATCTCGTGACTTGTAAAAAGAGAACTATCTCATTATATTGAAATTTCTTGTAAAAAGACATCTTATTAGATTCTCTATTTTTGTAGTAAAATTCTTCACCCGTGAACGTTGATTTAAAGTTAAATTACATAAATCTTTTTACGGTTGTTTGTTTGTTATATTTATTTTTTGTTCTGTTCATTTCAAAAACAAATATTTCTTGTTCTATTTTTCTTAGTCTGTTTGTTGTGAACAGTGATAGCTGGTATGGAGAGGTTTGCATTCAAAGGGGTGGCATCAAATTTGGTAACTTACTTAACAGATGTTATGAAGATGAGCAACTCATCGGCTGCCAAGACGGTGAACAGTTGGTGGATTCACATCCCTGTTGTCTCTCCTTGTGGCACCCCTTGCTGACTCTTACTGGGATCAGTATTCTACCATTTTATTCTCTTCTTTCCTCTATGCTCTGGTGAGTAATTACTCTTCTCATAATTTTTTTTTTTAACTTTTGTATTTGTTAAATCTACTCGATATTGATGTCTAATATCAGAAATGATATATACACAAAAAATAAATAAATAAATAAAAATAAAATTTAAGAAAGCGTACAGAATTTCAATACATGGTATAAATTTAAACTTAGTGAAATGAATATTATCTACATATTTCAAATTCTGGGTAGCTTTTGGAGCTTTTTTTTTTTTCTTCTTCCATTCCTGTGTATATAACATTGTTGTACTTAACATTGTCCAATCATATATACATGGAAACAGGGTACTAGGTGATTCCAATTGGTTACACATACATAGGTCTAGGATATGAAGATGTACAACTCTGCATTGCACAATTGAGAAATTTCTACTTCCTTTCTCTATAGGGTCTTCTAGCACTGACGTCAACAACATTTCTAACCAACAAAACCAGTTCCACCTCTTCACTTCTCTGGTCTCTGTACATCATTTCAATAGGCCAAGGAGGGTACAACCCGTCATTGCAAGTGCTCGGAGCAGATCAACTTGAAAACGAGGATGAAACATTGCCTTGCAGCAAAAATGAAAGGAATTCTGACAAGAGTTTGTTCTTCGGGTGGTCGTACTTTGGGATTTGCAGTGGCAGCCTCTTAGGTGTCACGGTTATGTCGTATATCCAAGATAACTTAGGATGGGGATTAGGATTCGCTATCCCAGCGATCATGATGGTTACATCAATTGCATTTTTCTCTTGTGGTAGCAAATTTTTCGTGTACAAGCAGGCTAACAAGGGTGGTGATGTGAAGTCCTTGAAGAACATAGTTCATGCCATCAAAGGGACTGCTGCCAAAATGATGAATGTTCAATTAACCGTGTCAAACAAATCCGATGTGGTTGAGCTAGAGTAAGCTTCCTTCAATCCGATTTGTTTGATCTGGGATATGCCCAATTAGTTTGTATTGTTGTTTTTGTGTAATAAAAGTAATTTATCAAAGAAAATAAAACAAAAACAAAATTCAACAGATTCTAAATTGAATTAGTATTAATGATGGGACTTTTAATCTGTCTATAGGCTTGAAGAACAAAAACCACTGTCTCACCAAGATCTTGATGGCAGCGAGGGCGTAGACAAGAGCTCTAACACTGGCATTCACCTGCCTGAAATCGCGAAAGTCATATTGCACCTCTTACCTACATGGACTACTCTTCTAATGTTTGCAGTGATTTTCCAACAGCCCATGACATTCTTTACAAAACAAGGTGTGACAATGCAGAGAAACATTGGAAGCAACTTCAAAATCCCACCGGCTACGCTACAGAGTGTGATCACAGTGTCCATAATCCTGTTAACGCCTTTATATAACATGTACTTCATCCCCCTTGCTCGCGTTGTCACGCACAACGAGAAAGGTATTGTTAGTCAGTCTAGCAAAATAACAATCACAATGTTAAGCGCACATATTATAAATAAAAATACAAAAACTAATGATATAAACAGAAATTAAACTATAGTTGAGAACAATAGCGGGCAATAATAAAAATAGATTTATTTCGTATGGACAATATTGTAATAGATATATTGATTTGGATGTAAACATAGAATTCATTCTCGAAACTCATATATAATAATTGAAGAATTAAAAATTATATCTGTTATTTTTATTAAAATATCCCAACAGGTATCAGCGTGATGCAGAGGATGGGGATCGGAATGCTTCTTTCAGTCATAGCCATGGTGATTGCAGCGCTTGTAGAAACGAAGAGGCTCAAAATAAGTAAAAACACACAATCAGAAACAGTGCCACTTGGCATATTTTGGTTGCTGCCACAGTACATTCTGTTGGGTATTTCGGACATTTTCACCGTTATTGGGATGCAAGAGTACTTTTACAGTGAAGTTCCTATACGAATGAGGACAACGGGGATAGCACTGTATACAAGTGTTTTTGGGGTAGGAAATTTCTTGAGTGCACTGTTAATTACCATTCTCGACTATTTCACAAACTCAAGAAGAGGAGGAAGACAAAGTTGGTTCTCTGATGACATGAGAGAAGCTAGGCTAGATAAGTACTACTGGCTTCTTGCCTTGGGAAGTTCTTTAAGCATGCTAACATTTGTAATCTTGGGTAGATTTTACAAAAGTAGAATATGATTTGCTTAATGTAATATGTAACATATGCTTCATTTTCTGACCACTGTTTAGGTAATAAACGTTTATAGCTTTGTATAGCTTTTAATAGTATTATTCACTGTAATTGAAGTGAGCAAACTTATTACAAAGCAGAGGTCCCTTATCACAACACCACTCCACCTCTTTAAAGTTTATATTTCATTTACATTTATCTCCAAACAGATTAGTTTCGTTTTATTTTTAGTAACGTTTCTAATATATAGTTATTAATATATATATATATATATATGTATATATTTGGTATTGCAAGAATTAGAAATTTTCAAGATAAAGGTATGTAATTTTTTCACTTTTAAAAAAGGCTTTTTGATATAAAATAAAAATGAAATTACTAATACATTTTTCGTTTCTTATGAATGGCCAAATCAAAAATAGATTTTTTTAAAATACTTTTTAAGTTTCTTCTCATTTTCAAAACTTAACCAAACCAAAGAAAGGATTTTTTTTTTTTTTTTTTTTTAAGGAATAGGAAATAATATTAATCTTTGAAAGGAATTAACTTCATTCATTTCATTTCTATTTCTTTGTTTTTCAAATTAAAGATCACCAAAGAATTTCCCAACATAAAAACGCCATAAGAAGCAAAAATTGTGTCAAAATTCATTTTAACTGCATTAAATAACTTTTTCAATTAATGATCTACAACAAATAATATTTTCCAAAAAGAAAACGTAAACTCATCTGACTGGACTAATGGAGTCTTCAGCTTGAAAGCAACTAACAACACAAAGTATATGGGACCAAATAAATATTTGTCAGGAATCCAACTTGTAATTTCATGGCTGTAGGCTCGCACTGGGTCTAATTTTGTTGAACTAAATCATTTAATTTAGAGATTATTGAGCCGATCATTCATGTAAAAAAATCAACTTGATTGAATATCAAAATTAACTGGATCAAATCACATTTCTTTTAAAAAAAACTAATGAAAACCCATCCTATGCATGGGATGTGAAAAAATAAAATAAAATATGTTTACATAAAATAATAAAAATAGTTAAATTTTTTTTGTAAATTATGAAAAAAAAATAAATAAATAAATATTGAAACTTACAATTTAAGTTTCACAATTTTATTACAATTTATGCATCAATTTTTAATTTGTCAAATTTCAATCATATAACTTTCATTCCCTTACTAAAGTTGCAAATTTAGACAAGTTGAAACCAACCAACTCGAATCAAGTTTATAAATTTTAAAGATTAGGCAACATAATTTTTAATTCAATGAAAACCTATATAAAATTGAAAAATACAAATAAATTTAAATAGATTTGAGCAGAGACATCAAATAACCTAAGCAATCGAAACAAAATTGTATATATAAATACATAAAATTATTTGCTAATTTATTTTTTAATAATAAATAAGATTAATTAAAAAAATTTAAGGGGTGTTTGGTATATGTTAAAATAGCACATTATTCTATTTAGGATACAATCATCTTATTTAAGTCACATCACCTTTCTATCATATCACTCCAACTCTAACTCATATTTCATATTTTTTCGTAAAAAATCAAAAAGTACATTTATTTAGATAATCCCAAACACGCCCTTAATATTAATGAATAAAAGTAAATACGCTTTTAGAAATGGATCATCGAATAAGTTGACATTAAAAAATTACATTTTATAATAGCATAAAATAATTTAAATAAGATTTTTCAAAAATTATCTTTAATTTAAAAAATTACAAATAAAATATAATAAAATTAAATTTCTTACAAAATAAAAGTATCTAGATAAAAAGAAAAAGAAAAAAAAAGTAAGAAGAAAATTTAGAATGGTATTCTCATTTGATCTAAAAATAAATTTAGATGACTAATGAATTATTACTTATAACTCTCAATTTTTTTAAATAAAAAAATATATTTCACAAACCATCACTTTTATTAGAAAAATAACATTTATTTCTATTTGTTTTAGTAAAAGTCATTTTTTAGCGATTTGAGCCAAATTTTTTTCATTTTTTATTTTAGTTTGTTTAATTGACAATTAAGATTAAAAAAAAATTAACAGGATCTATTATATTTCGCAAGTGCTGAAAAAGTCTAGATGAATAATAAATAAAAAAAAAAGGTATGGCTTCCCTTTAGTTCATGATCGGACTTGCTGGTACTGTTGGGCCCGTAGGGGCCCACCACAGGTCCCGTTTCAATAATCCGAACTGTTTGATGTGTAGAACTCATTGATTACTATATGTTTGTAAAACATTACATTGAACGGATATTGATAGCTATGTGATCAAATTAGATTTCTGTCAACTGTTTATTTTTTCACCGTTCATTTTTTTTATACAAAACTGATTTGATTACTTAGTTATCAATATTCGATTAACGTGATTTTTTACAGGCATATAACACTTGACGAGTTCTACACACTGCACGGTTCGGATTATCGAAACGGGACCCGTGTGGGCCCCCACAGGCCCAACAGTTTCCTAAAATCTGATCACGGATTGGAGGGAAGCCATACCCTAAAAAAAATGTTGAGACCCACAAAAAAACACCCACAATTGTATCCATAATGATGTGATATCATATATGTTAACACTTGATTTGCTATACATTCAATGACATGGGATCCAACTCCTTGCCACATTATCTTTGGGTTAAAGTATGAGTCGTAGTATTCTTTGGAAGAATAAATTATCACGTGTAACTCCCATTTTCTTTTTTTTATTATATAAAAAAATAAGTTTCACCAATTATCACTTTTAATAGAAAAAAATATTTATTTCTATTTAATTTTAGCAAAAGTCACTTCTTAACTATGTAAGTCAAAAGATTTTATTTTTTATTTTAATTTGTTTAATTAACAATTGAGATATAAAAAAATTAATAGAATCCATTATGTTTGGCAATTGTTAAAAAAGTCATTCATTTTCTTAATGTTTGTCTTTTGTTAAAAAAAAAAATATTTGTATTAAAGAAATTTAGGGATATTTACTAATAAATCTCATCTCATAAACAAGTATTCCAATTAGTCCCAAATTTATCTATTGACCTGTTAAGTCCTATTTGTGAAAAAATATTTTAAAAAATAATAAATACACAAAAATATAAAAAATGTACTAAATTTCGTTTTTTTTTTTTTTTTTTTTTTGTATTTGTGGTATTTAGTGAATTTTTTAAAGATTTTTTTCACAAATATTATACTTTTTAAGTGTATTTATGTTAGGTGTGTCTAAAAATTTTAAAAAAAATGCTTAAAATATTAAAAAAAATCAGTGAAAACAAAATAAATACAGAAAATGAAAAAGTAAAATTTTCTGAAAAGTGAATTCTGAAAATTGAAACCAAACAGAATGGTCTTTTTGTTTATAATGCATTCATAACTACATAATTTAATGAGAATCATAAAATAAGAGAATCTCGATATATAATGTGTTATTGACAGTGCATTGGGAATAAAAAGATAAACTCGTGTCTAAATTTGGATAGTAAACTGTGTGATTGAGATTTATTCTACGTATGATATAAGGAGTTAATGTAAGAATTTATTCTTAATTAAGCTATCATTGACTATATTTTCTTTGGTTTGTGAAAAACGGGTTGAAAGTGATTCAGACAAATTGACTGGTATGAGCCCAAAATTATTATTGTGATCCATAAAGTTTTGGGCCATGGTCCATCTTAGTGTATATATTATTTTATATGTGATATGGAGGTGTAAGGCATGTTTAAGTTACTTGGGTTCCTTAATGAGAGAGCCCAGTAATTGTTTTATTTAGGCTCAGTCCCCTCTCCTATCCTTATTAGGGTTTATATATATCTATATATATGTAGATTAAAGGGTTGTCAGCCCCATTGAAAAGACAACAAAAAGATTAGGAGAAGGAGGGGAAGAGCTGGTGCTAAGGTTTTCCAATTGTGAATGTCATATTCTTTCAAGGAAGCAAAACTCAAGACAATAACGGAATCAAACGGTATATATCTAATTTTATATTTTAGTAGTTATTTATATTCATAGTGTTTTGATTTCTAGTATATAGATCCTATAATCTTACATCAGGGCCGGCCCTGGCCTAAGGCCAATAAGGCTTGTGCCTTAGGCCCCATAATTTTGGCCCAAAAAAAGGGCCCCCAAATTTAATAAATTGTTATAGGCCCAACTTTTTTTTGTGTTTTTTTTGTTTTGTTTTAGTATCAATTTAAAGGGCCCAAAATGTTTTATTGGGCCCATGTTTGGTTTAGTCTATATTTATGTGGTTTGGCCCATATTTATTAAAATGAAAATATATAAAAAACAGAAAAAAAACCAAATAAAGTGTTTCGGTCCAACCCAAATCATACATACAATATACAACATTGTTCACTTAATATATGAAAGTAAATTTTAATTTATAATTTTAATAATTATATGTGCAAGTGTACTTAAAAAAAAAATTTGTGAATACTTATCATTTTAATCATAAATTTTTTATTAAAAAAAATATACTAGAGGGATCCCATTTTCATAGTCCGCCATAGGCCCCACAAATCTCAGGGCCAGCCCTGTCTTACATGTGGTATCAGAGCAAATTTATACTAGAATCAAAATCATGGCAGATTATTTTAGCAAAATTATTTTATATAATAATAAGAAATAAATTAATATTTTCTTTTACTAAAACGATGTGCTTGGTGATCATACATACTATTCAAACCTTTTCAATGTGCTTGGCGACCAAACCTTTTTCAATGTTCCTCCATTATATACTGTTCATTGTTTGCTTCGGAATCATAACATTTTTTTCAAAAAAAAATAAAAATCTGAATCCCTGTGAATATATTGATTTGAAACATACTGGTGCAAATGACTATTATATATTAAAATAATAAATAGTGATATTTTCAATGGGAGAATATTTATTTTAAAATTGTTCCAATTAGAGAACTCTTAAATCAATATGGGTAGTGCATATTTGGTCAGTGGTATATTGCTTATAAGTCTAAACAAATTGATGGGGTAATATTTATTTAATTGGACATATGTTTATTGCTTGATAGAATTAAACGGTTGTTTAATTGTGGGTAATCATATTTTAATTTACATGATAATGTAATGCAATAATTCAATTTTATGTTAATTCTCATTTGTCATTATACGGCAATTAATACTTAATTAAAGTCTTGATTTGCAAGTATGCAACAACAAAACTGGACAATCATATATAATCTTATATTTGTTAAATAAAGTTTTAAAGGTGGATAAATAATTATTTTTTGTAGTCCCAGTTGGAGAATTTTTTTTTTTTTGTGTGAATGTGAGTGATATTGCCGAAGTGGTTAACTCATTGATATTTAAAGTGATTTTTCAATAAGGATTCTGGGAAGCTCTTCTAATATTATATCACTTAATTACCTATCCAAAGGGGGTTGATTGAGTGTATTAATTTTAGAGGTAGTGTGAGCCGCTAGTAAGGGAAATTTTATTGATTTTGAAAGAATTTATCTACCCAAAGGAGATAATTTCTTGGTAAATCATTCTTGCTAGTTGACTTGTTTATAGTTGTTAGAATGTGTCTTATGTATTTAGTCCAAAGGTATTTATATGATGATACATTCTGAAACAATATTGTTAAAGTTTATTTGTAGCCCATTGTTATAAGAATATAATTATTGCCCATATATAATTAAATAAGATTATATTGAAGTTTAAAAATGTTGATTGTATTCTATATATTCAACCCAAAGGTATTTATATAGTGATACATTCTGGCACATCTGAGAATATTGCTAAAGTTTATTCGCAGCATATTCTTGTGAGATTATACTAATTGCCTATGTATAATTGAAAGTTGGAGTTGTGAAAATGTTTTCTATATATTCAGTTTAAGAGTGATACATTTTAAATATTTGAGAACATTAATTGTGATTATGAGATTATTATTGTCCATATATAATTGAATGATATTATATTGAATTGAAAGCAATGAAGGGAGATATTTTTATGAAAATCAAATTTACTTTATTAAAGTTTTGATTGTGAATCCGTAAATGGATATTGACTTAGTTTTAAATCTAACTAATTTAGATGTTGACATACTCGAAAATGCACTTTCTAAACCATTTATATTAACACCTCAATATAGTGTGAAAGATTGAAATTATATTCAATGTTAACTATTTAAGAAAGTATTAAAATATCCAATAAGTGATTCCTATGAGAAAATCTAAATTATACTCTACAATGCTTTATACAATACTTTCGACTTTTACAAATTGTTATCTCTCTTCAGTGTTTTATGTTTTTCTTTTTAGAATATTTCGCAAATCTCTTTATATATTATTAACTTAAGTAAGAAAAATTCTTTAGAATTTTCTGTGAGTTATGACGCTCTTCCCACCTTTGGAATCTCCTTATTTATTTTTTTAAACTGCTTAAAAAAATGCTTGTGTTAATCAAAATTTTATTTTCTAGTCAAGTTGTTTAAGTTATAGTTTAGTACTGATCTTATTTTAAATAATGTTATTTTTATATTATCCATGAGATAAAATTCAATTTTAATGTCAACAAAATAAGCATTGTTATTATTTTTAATTTTGGAAATAAAAAAAATAAAAATAATAATAATTGAAATAGATTTTCATTTATCATAAGGTGTGTGGGAGAAATTATTTTATTAATTTCATAAATGAGTATTGATGTTATGCATTTGTCTAATCTCATTTATGTTGAAAAACACACTGATAAAGTTTTTAAAATTATTAATTGAAAATGGATACTATAGTGAACATGAAAATTTTGGTTGATGTGCATAACCTCTTATTAATTTTTTATAAAATTGTGGAATCAATTTAAATATATTATGCTTGTAACTTCGGAAGAAAGTTGAGTACTTGAGCGTCGTAATTGGACTTTAATAAAAAGATGAGGTGTATGTTAACATATTTAAATTATATAAGTTTTTATGATAAACTATTTTTAATTGCTATGTATACTTGTGTGTACTTTACATATGGTACTGTTAAAAATATTTTTAAAACACTTTTGAATTGTGAACTAATATAAAATTTGGTTAGAATAACTTTTGAGCTGGAGATTATACGTATAAAAATTTTGTTGTGCTTTTGAAATTAAAATAAGACTTATTGCATTTTGTTGTTACTTTTGTAAGTAGCTAATGGTTCTATAATCTTGATTCTGACATAAGAATCTTTTAAGTTTTTTAAATGTGAAGTTATTAGATTGGTAAACAATTTAAATATATAAATCTTCTTGTATACTTGTGCCTATTATAATAAATTGGTCCGTTCATTCTCACATAGAGAAAGTGAGAGTGCAAGTAGAATCTGAAGTGTCTATTAAATCTGTTGATATAACTTGAACATGCATAACACGTGCAACTCTTAGACATTCTCATACAGTTCAAGATCCTTTTGATTATCTTATTTTTCTAAATGAGCACTATCAAGAGATTGAAGAGATGATTGTTACGTATAATGAAGATATTGGCGATTTGTAATATGGTAAATGAATTGGTACAAATTATTAATTAGATATGAGATCATGTTATACTTTTTTAAAAGGTTTGAAATCTATTGAGTATTTTTTTTGAAGATAAATAAATAAATACAAAGCTATTGTAAGAGGTTGCGATTTGAAAAGAGTATTGTTTTTACTGATGTCATAAACGTAGGTTTATAATAATTATAGTGGTATTGTGACTTTTTTTATCTGTTGCTTCGCCAAACAAAATAAATTTGATTTGTAAGATAAACAAATTTATCTATGGTTTTAAACGAATTTCTGAGTAATGATATTTAAAGGTTCACCAAATATTATTACTTGGCTTTATGGATAATACTGCTAATTTATGCATATATCTCAAGGTCAGTGGGAGTAATTTATTTTTCTTGATCCTTTATACTGATGGAATTTTACTTATTAGTAATAATTTCGAATTAATATTTGATGTGAAGATATTGTTGTTAATAAATTTTTAATATAAAATATCTTGATAAAGTATTTTATGTGTTTGGCATTGAGATACTTGAAAAATAACTTAGAGGATTGTTTGTCTCATCTCAAAGAGCATACCTAGATCACATTTTTACTGAATTTAATATGTAGAATTGAAAGCTTTATGTTGCTCTTTTTAATGATCGAAATTAATTAAGTAACATTCAGTATTCATAAAATGATTTTGAGAAAAAGTTCATGAGGAATGTCTTGTATGCTAGTGTTGTGAGAGTTTAATGAATTATGAAGTTTGAATTAAACTTGGTTCATATGCAATTAGTTTGTTAGACAATTATTATTTTAATTTAAGCCTTGACCATTGGGTTGAAAGACATAAAGTGTCATGATATTTATAGAGAATTAAAGATTATACAATTGGCTATAGAAGAATTAATCATGTTAATATTATTAGTTGTATAATGTCGACTTTGGAAGTTGCTCAGATGATATATATAGTGTCTAATACTAGTTACATTTTTTTATGTTTGCATGAGGTCTTGTTTCATGAAAGAGTTTCATAAAATCTCTTATAATTTTTCACTATACAAACATGTTTTAGAGTTTGACTTGAGTTATGTAATTATAGAATTTTATTTTCGAGCTTGGAATTGTTAATTTCATCTCCAAACCTATAAAGATGTATTATGATATATGGTTTTAATTTTCTCTATGAAGAATAACAAAAACTCTGATGGTGTTAAATACATAATTTTAAAGTACTTCAGAATTAGAGAGTTGTTAAAGATGATATTCTTTATGAGCACATGTTATAGAATACATACTAGTTGATCCTCTAAATATAGGGCTTAGGCCAAATTTTAATTTGCTAAATATATTGAGCATATGTGTACTTTGAGTTTTTATGTGCTTGGTTAAATAAATTTTTTACCCATGAATATTATCTATGGTGTATTTCAGTTAACAAAGTTTAATGTGTTCATTCACATTTTGTTTATAGTTATGTGTGTACACATAAATGGTAACTGTTATGTATGTATTCGTCTTATATGAACTCTTACAGTTATATTTAAATTTTGAGATATAAAGATTGACACTTTAATTTAGAAATGTATAATGCTTCGGTTTAGAAGTGTATATGGATTCATAAAGTATGATGTTTAGTTTAAAGCATGAAAGACCTCGGTTTAGAGGAATTAAGGCTTCTTTTGGAAGTGTAAAATGGAATAAAACTCCTTACGGGGTCTTGTCATGACCATACAGAGGGCTGAATGTGGAATTAGCATGTTATATAATTTTTGGATCAATTATGCTGAAATTCCACACTACACTTTATCACATATAAGAATATATGTTGGTGAGATATTAGTGTTTGTAATTGTGGAAGGTGTTATGTTGTTCAATAGCATAATTACCGCTACAATTCGATATTAATATTTCTCATTGAATAGGATTCTATGCTGAGATATTTCTATTCTAAATCATGTTTATGTGGCCACTAAAGTTGTTTAACCCGAGAGTCATTTTTTCTTAAATAAAATATTTTCTTAAAATAGTAGTCAATGTTGCCTAAGTGGTAGAATGTAAGAATTTATTTTTAATTAGGCTGTCATTGACTATATTTTGTTTAGTTTGTGAAAAACGGGTTGAAAGTGATTTAGACAGATTGACTGGTATGAGCTTAAAATTATTATTGTGATCCATAAAGTTTTGGGCCATGGTCAATCTTAATGTATATATTATTTTATATGTGATATGAAGGTGTAAGGCCTGTTTAAGTTACTTGGATTCCTTAATGAGAAGCCTAGTAATTGTTTTATTTAGACCCAGTCCCCTCTCCTATCTTTATTAGGATTTACATATATATATATATATATAGATCAAAGGATTGTCAGCCCCATTGAAAAGACAATAAAAAGATTAGGAGAAGGAGGAGAAGAGTTGGTGCTAAAGTTTTCCAATTGTGAATGTCATATTCTTTCAAGGAAGTAAAACTTAAGACAATAACGGAATCAAAAAGTAATGTATCTAAGTTTATATTTTAGTAGTTACTTATATTCATAGTGTTTTGATTTCTAGTATATAGATCCTATAATCTTACAGTTAAAGCACCCAACTTGAAATCAATTAATTATAAGTGGAAATCCTTACATTACAGTAACCAAATTTAAATGACTTAGATTAGCGGTGTGAAATTTAACCTAAAGTCACAACAAACTCATATGGAGTCCACTCAACGAAGCTGTGTATCAGAAGTCTGATGATTGAGGTTCTTGTTGTTGGGACATCAGTGAGAAATGAAACATGAACAAAAATAAAGTACGAATTTTAATCACATATATAAAAACACAAAAAGTTATGTGATTCATTTTAAAGTCACTGTGATTTCACATCCGAAAAAGTTGTAATGCAATACGAACGAGTTGCCACATTTCAAAACATAGTATTAAATCGAGTGTTTCATCTTCGTAAGCAAGCAATGTTATTGATCTATTAACACAAGAGTTGCGTGGGTGCATGCGTGTGTGGTATGACCTCACAGGGACACATCACAACGCAATTCCATTACATTTTTATATTATTATTATTATAATCCTTAGTAGAATCAAAAGTTGATCACGTTTTACTTCTTTTATATGCTATTATGTCAATATATAGATCTTAAGGGTTTGGTTTGATGGTCTAGATTTAATGTTTGAGGGTGTGTTCCCTCTGAAATTTTAAGTTTGAGATCTATTAGGTGCAAATCATTTTTGACTTCAGTTCATACTTTGTCCTAATTTTAATTGGGATCTCCGTAAGTAGACGGTGAGTTGTCAAATCGCCCGTAAATGGACGGTGAGTTATCAACAAAACGTCGATATATAGAAAAAGTAGAGATTCCCGCAAGTAGACGATAAGTTATAAAAAAAAAATGTCGACATATAAAAAAAGTAAAAATCCCCACAAGTGGACGATGAATTATAAAAAAAATATCAACATATAAAAAAAGCTAAAAAAAAGTCAACTTTTTGACATTTTAGTTTTTTTACACAAAAAAATTGGCTTTTTTGACACAAAAAAATCAAAAAGTTACAGAAAAACCAAAAAGTCAGTTTTTTTTTATCAATTTCCCCAAACACCACTATGTGGTTAACCTTCCTCTTAAATGTGATGTGGGTTATATTGGAAATAATATTTTAAGGGACATTTACATACAAGTCTCATTTTGTGAACTTATAATTCATTAAGTCCTAGATAAAATTATTTGCTCCTTCAAGTCCCATTAATTTTTAATAGACCAATTTACCCTTCCAATGAACTCCAGGCAAGCTGTCTTGATGTCGCCTTCCCTCTCCCTTCCGTCCTCAAGTCCTCCATCGACATCCTCGACGAAGCTCCGTTGTTGGAAATCTAGCTCCGCCACCAAAACCACCGCCTCCTTCCCTACTCAGATCTACAGTATCTTCGTCGTCAAAAAAGATGAAGAACTCAAATCAGCGAGTGGCTCACACATGAGGTTGAGGTTGTTGTTGATCTGTCCCTGAACAGATCTACCTCTCTCAATTGCCGCCGATCTGCCTCGTCACCACCTGAAATTCAAGGTCTCTGGGAGGGTTAGGTGAAGAATTGGGTGGATCTGTGGCTGTTGCTTATGAGAGTCCACCGAAAGATGAAGACTCAGAGCCGGTGTCGGAGACTTGTCCGGAAGGCGATGAGTCCATTAATTGTGAGGTCTCGGTTTTCACTGAGTTCACAGATGCCATTGCTATTAAAGAGAGAGAAAGAGATAGAGATCTAGGGTTTTTTGAAATTGAGAACATTCTCAGTTTATAATATTCTCAATTTTAATCATAAAAAAAATTGAGAAATTTCTCAAAACTAATAATTATAAATTTTTTAGTTTTGATAATATTCTCAGTTCATACTAGAAAAAAATTAAGAAATTTCTTAATTTTGACAATTATAAATTGAGAACATTCTCAGTTTTGAAATTAAAGGGCAAAAACGTCTTTTTACCTGTAAATGGAACTTATTGGTTCAAAATTTTTTGACAGGATCTAAGCTACTATCAAATATGTAGATATAACTTTTAGGTAATTAATCCATATTTTAATTATTAAGAGTGTTTATAGGTGGGTTTGGTATTTCGTTTGGAGCATTTTAGTCAAAAAGTCACTATAAGTTGTCATATTACTTTCTTTACTTTTCTGTACATATTTTCGTAAAAAGTCAAAAAATTACTAAACTATTCTGTTTCCAAACGAGGTAGAATCAATTCAATTATGATCGGTTTCAAGGTTTTGGATCCAGAATCAAATCAATCATGTACCAGAACCAATCCAACCCAACTTAATGTAGTTCAGGTTGGAACCATGGTTTCACTATATTAAAAATAAATTAATCAATCAATAATAAATAAAAAAAATAAACAAGTTTTTAACATTTAAATATAACACAAATAAATTGCAAAATATTATTTAATGTAAGCTAATACAAATTAAATCTAACTCAAGCTTAAACACAAGTTTATAGTACTCCTTCCTTCATTCACCTAATAATTTATGTATCGGAAAGATTATTAGGTGCAATCAAATTCATTGTAATAGATCAATTCTGTGAAGAAATATCAATATAAATAAAATTTGAGTAAATTATATTGACACCTCTTGAGATTTATATTTATTATAGTTTCCCTCCTCACGTTTTGGAAATTACATCTCTCCTTAAGGTTTAAAGTTTCATTACAGATTTCCCCCCTTAGCAATTTAATTTTTTTAAATACCATTTTGCCCTCACTAGGTAAATTACATTGACACCCCTCACATTTTAGAAATTACAATCCCCTCCTTAAGGTTTAAAATAGCATTACCAATTGCTCTCTCAGTTAGTATTAGTTGGAAAAAAATTCATTGAAGAAAAATTAATTGAAAAAAAAATTTTGTTAGTAAAATTTTTAAATTTTTGATTAAAAATCAACGTAAACTCATTTTTTGAATTTACGTTTTTTCTTCAAATTTACAAACTGAGACAATCATTTATAAACCAAAAAAATTATTAAATAAGTTTTTATAACATTTTTAAAAATTTTTATAAATATAAATTGAAAACTGAAAACAAAATGGTTACCAAACAGGTTTCAGATGATAAAAATGTCGTAAAATTAACAAATAATTAAATAAGTTACTAACGTAAGAAATGACTTATCAAAAGATTCTTAGGTTATGTATGGTTTGATTTTTAGAATTTCTTTAAAAAAAAAATAATTTGGTTAAGAAATAAAAAATAAAAAATAATTATCAGTTTTATATAATTTTTATCTTTCGAGTGGTTAGAAATAATTTTTTACAAATTAAATTGAAACAGTCATACGTATGTATATAACCTGCCTAAAAGTTAAAATGATAATTATTTTTAACCCTTAAAAGATAATTATTTTTTATTTTTTATTTCTTAACCAAATTAATTTTTAATTTTTAAAAAAAAATTCTAAAAATCAAACCATACATAGCCTAAGAATCTTTTGATAAGTCATTTCTTACGTTAGTAACTTATTTAATTATTTGTTAATTTTACGACATTTTTACCATCTGAAACCTGTTTGGTTACCATTTCGTTTTTAGTTTTTAATTTATATTTACAAAAATTTTAAAAACTGTCATAAAAAACTTGTTTGATAATTTTTTTGGTTTATAAATGGTTGTCTTAGTTTGTAAATTTGAGAAAAAAATGTAAATTCAAAAAATGAGTTTACTTTAGTTTTTAAACAGAAATTTAAAAATTTTACTAGCAAAATTTTTTTTCAATTAATTTTTTTTCCAATTAATTTTTTTTCAATGAATTTTTTTTCCAACTAATACTAACTGATGGGGCAATTGGTAATGCTACTTTAAACTTTAGGGAGGGGATTGTAATTTCTAAAATGTGAGGGGTGTCAATGTAATTTACCCAGTGAGGGCAAAATTGGTATTTAAAAAAAATAAATTGCTGAAGGGAGAAATCTGGAATGAAACTTTAAACTTCAGGAAGGGAGATGTAATTTCCAAAACGTGAGGGGAGACTATGATAAACATAAACGTCAGGGAGTGTCAGTGTAATTTACCCATAAAATTTCAAATATATATAAATAGGCTCGGTTCTCGGTATGGTTCGGTTTAGACAATGCCTAAACCAAAAACTAACCCAATCCTATCAGTTTGATGATTTAAAGACCCAGAATCAAACCAATGCACGCAAATACCAAATCAAACCAACCCAAAGTGGTCAGTTTGATTTGATTCTTCAATTCACTGGCTAATTTAAATCCTGTAATGCATTTTTTGTGTTCTTTTCGTGTTCTAATTTTGTACTCAACTGCACAATACATTTTTTGTGTTATAATTCTTTGCACATAGTATTACTATTGCTATGATGGTTATTAACATTTTCACTACACCATTTATGTCATAACTTTCGCTTCATGTGTGCGTACCATAGATCTCATTCTTTTATCACAAAGTGGATAACATTTTTTTTATGGTGTGCTAATTTTTTAGGGGTGTGAACAGTCATGAACAATGCTAAGGAGTCCGAAAAAATAGTCTGCAAAATCACCACAAAATTAAGCATGTGAATCAAATTCATTTTTGGACAGGATAATTGGCTCAATAGTTTATGTAATTGTCCCTTGAGACAATCAGAAAGTAAGAGGTTTAAAATTTGAGTTGATGGAGCAATTATAGTGTTTTCATTCATTATAATCTAACTTACTAACATTCTATTTTATGAAAAAGAAAAAAAAAAAAAAATCATTCTTGCTGTGACTCACAAGTCCATAATACTAAATTTAAATAAAATACACTGTATATTTCATTTTTAGATAATTTTTCTAACTACTTTTTCACTATCCCTATCATTTTTTCTTAAAGTAATCCAAAATATGAATGTTGTTGCATGTAGACACTACTTTCTTGTTACTAGCCGTGACGACACAATCAACTAATCAAAAATGGAGTAAAGGCCCTTTTCCTCTTCAATAAAACAACTTTAGTGATGATCCCATTGAACCATAAAGAAACAAACTTTGAAGTAATATTAAAAAACCCTCCAAAAAAGTGTAGTGGTGTGGTGGAACCAATAAACACGAGAGAAAGATTGAAGTAGTACAGTGTTTGTTTGTCTATTAATAGTGACTGAGATTCCAAGTTTGAAAGAAACAGGATCTCTTTTGGCCTTTTATTTTGATCACCATCTTCTTCTACTTTTGTTGTTGTTGTTGTTCCGTTATTTCAGAGTTGCTCTGTCTCAGTGCATTGATTTTCATTCTCTCTTATGGCTAGAACACAAGGACTCAACAAGCCATGTATACTCATCATAGGTAATGACACTCTTCACCTTCATTTTTTTTTTTTTTGCTGTACTAGTATGGGTTGAGTTGTGGGTGTGTCTTCAATTCAATCGAATTGTGCTTATAACCCGTTGCCTACCTATATGTTCAACCTGGTATTTGGTTTAGGGTCTATTTCGACCTGGTTTGATATTATTTGGATTGCGTATATGGGTTTGATGACCTCCATAACTTCTTGTTTGTGTAATTATCAAAAATAAATAAATATTTAGTTGAGACCTATCACCACGAGAAGACACTAAAATTTCCTCTAGTCTTTCCTCTCGTCCACTATATTAAATTATGACTAACACTTTATATAAAACTTAGAATCTTTTATACTCAAATTTTTAGGTTCTTCTGTCTCAAAACATTTACAATTATTAAATCATGTGAGAATCTTGATATATAGACATCTTAAGACATGATTCTATGATTTAGAGTATTTTGTGACAGAGACACAAAGATTTGGATTGCGTATATGGGTTTGATGATCTCCATAACTTCTTGTCCGGGTAATTATCAAAAATAAATAAATATTTAGTCGAGACCTATCACCACGAGAAGGCACCAAAATTCCCACGAGTCTTTCTTCTTCCACTGTATTAAATTATGGCTAACACTTTATATAAAGCTTAGAATCTTTTGTATTCAAATTTTTAGGTTCTTATGTCCCAAAACATTTACAATTATTAAATCATGTGAGAATCTTGAGATATAGACATCTTAAGACGTGATTCAATGATTTAGAGTATTTTGTGACAGAAAGACAAAGATTTGGGACAAAAAATCTTGTGCCTTGTAAAAAAAGAGCCACCTCATTATATTGAAATTTCTTGTAAAAAGAAACACCTTATTATATTCTCCATTTTCGTAGTGAAATTCTTTGTTCGTCAACGTTGATATAAAGTTAAATTACATGAATCTTTGTACGGTTGTTTGTTTGTTACATTTATTTTTTGTTCTGTTCATTTCAAAAACAAATATTTCTTGTTCTATTTTTCTTAGTCTGTTTGTTGTGAACAGTGATAGCTGGTATGGAGAGGTTTGCATTCAAAGGGGTGGCATCAAATTTGGTAACTTACTTAACAGATGTTATGAAGATGAGCTCATCGGCTGCCAAGACGGTGAACAATTGGTGTGGATTCACATCCCTGTTGTCTCTCCTTGTGGCACCCCTTGCTGACTCTTACTGGGATCAGTATTCTACCATTTTATTCTCTTCTTTCCTCTATGCTCTGGTGAGTAATTACTCTTCTCATAATTTTTTTTTTAACTTTTGTATTTGTTAAATCTACTCGGTATTGATGCATAATGTCAGGAATGATATATACACACCAAAAAAAATAAAAAATAAATAATAATAATAATAATCATATATAAAAATAAAATTTAAGAAAGTGTACTAAATTTCAATATATGGTATAGATTTAAACGTAAAATGAATGTTATCTACCTATGTCAAATTCTGGATAGCTTTTCAAGGTTTTTTTTTTTCTTTTTTCCTGTATATATAACATTGTTGTACCAACATTGTCCAATCATATATACATGGAAACAGGGTACTAGGTGATTCCAATTGGTTACACATACATAGGTCTAGGATATGAAGATGTACAACTCTGCATTGCACAATTGAGAAATTTCTCTACTTCCTTTCTCTATAGGGTCTTCTAGCACTGACATCAACATTTCCAATCAACAAAACCAATTCCACCTCATCACTTCTCTGGTCTCTCTACATGATTTCAATAGGCCAAGGAGGGTACAACCCGTCATTGCAAGTGCTCGGAGCAGATCAACTTGAAAACGAGGATAAAACATTGCCTTCCAGCATAAATGAAAAGAATTCTGACAAGGGTTTGTTCTTTGGGTGGTCGTACTTTGGGATTTGCAGTGGCAGCCTCTTAGGTGTCACGGTCATGTCGTATATCCAAGATAACTTAGGATGGGGATTAGGATTTGCTATCCCAGCAATCATTATGGTTACATCAATTTCATTTTTCTCTTGTGGTAGCAAATTTTTCACGTACAAGCAGGCTAACAAGGGTGGTGATGTGAAGTCCTTGAAGAACATAGTTCATGCCATCAAAGGGGCTGCTGCCAAAATGATGAATGTTCAATTAACCGTGTCAAACAAATCCGATGTGGTTGAGATAGAGTGAGTTAGTTTCCTTCAATCCAATTTGTTTGATCTGGGATACGCCCAATTAGTTTGTATTGTTGTTTTTATGTAATAAAATTAATTTATCAAAGAAAATAAAACAAAAACAAAATTCAACAGATTCTAAATTGAATTAGTATTAATGATGGGACTTTTAATCTGTCTATAGGCTTGAAGAAGAAAAACCGCTGTGTCACCAAGATCTTGATGGCAGCAAGGGAGTAGACAAGAGCTCTAACACTGGCATTCACCGGCCTGAAATTGCGAAAGTCATATTGCACCTCTTACCTACATGGACTACACTTCTAATGTTTGCAGTGATTTTCCAACAGCCCATGACATTCTTTACAAAACAAGGTGTGACAATGCAGAGAAACATTGGAAGCAACTTCAAAATCCCACCGGCTATGCTACAGAGTGTGATCACAGTGTCCATAATCCTGTTAACGCCTTTATATAACATGTACTTCATCCCCCTCGCTCGCGTTGTCACGCACAATGAGAAAGGTATTGTTAGTCTAGCAAAATAACAATCACAATGTTAAGCGCACATATTATAAATAAAAATACAAAAAATAATGATATAAACAGAAATTAAACTATAGTTGAGAACAATAGCGGGCAATAATAAAAATAGATTTATTTCATATGGACAATATTGTAATAGAAATATTGATTTGGACATAGACATAGAATTCATTCTCGAAACTCATATATAATAATTAAAGAATTAAAAATTATATCTGTTATTTTTATTAAAATATCCCAACAGGTATCAGCGTGATGCAGAGGATGGGGATCGGAATGCTTCTCTCAGTCATAGCGATGGTGATTGCAGCGCTTGTAGAAACAAAGAGGCTTGAAATAAGTAAAAACACACAATCAGAAACAGTGCCACTTAGCATATTTTGGTTGCTGCCACAGTACATTCTGTTGGGTATTTCGGACATTTTCACCGTTATTGGGATGCAAGAGTTCTTTTACAGTGAAGTTCCTATACGAATGAGAACAACGGGGATAGCACTGTATACAAGTGTTTTTGGGGTAGGAAATTTCTTGAGTGCACTGTTAATTACCATTCTCGACTATTTCACAAACTCAAGAAGAGGAGGAAGACAAAGTTGGTTCTCTGATGACATGAGAGAATCTAGGCTAGATAAGTACTATTGGCTTCTTGCCTTGGGAAGTTCTTTAAGCATGCTAACATTTGTAATCTTGGGTAGATTTTACAAAAGTAGAATATGATTTGCTCAATGTAATATGTAACATATGCTTCATTTTCTGACCACTGTTTAGGTAATGTTTAAAGCTTTGTATGGTTTTTTAATAGTATTGCTAATATTTGTAATCTTATGTAGATTTTACAAAAGTAGATTATGATTTGCTTAAAGTAATCCGTGAGATACAGCTTTTAAGGTAATGTTTATAGCTTATAGCTTTGTATAGCTTTTTAATAGTATTATTCACTGCAAAATTATTACAAAGCAGAGGTCCCTGTCACAGCACCACTCCACCTTTTTAAAGTACATATTTTATTTACATTTATCTCCAAACAGATTGGTTTAATTTTATTTTTTGGTAACGTTTCTAATATATAGTTATTAATTACTTTTTTTTTTTTTTTTTGGTATTGCAAGAATTAGAAATTTTCAAGATAAAGGTATATAATTTTTTCACTTTTAAAAAAGGCTTTTCGATATAAAATAAAAATGAAATTACTAATACATTTTTCGTTTCTTATGAGTAGCCAAATAAAAAATAGATTTTTTTAATACCTTTTAATTTTCTTCTTATTTTCAAAACTTAACCAAACAAAAGAAAGGTTTTATTTTTTATATATATTTTTTTGATGAATAGGAAATGATATTAAGCTTTGACAAGAATTAACTTCATTCATTTCATTTCTATTCCTTTGTTTTTCAAATTAAAGATCACCGAAGAATTTGCCAACATAAAAAGGCCATATAAAGCAATAATTGTGTCAAAATTCCTTTTAACTGCATTAAAGGGTTGTTTAGGATGTCCTAAATAAGTATACTTTTTATCTTTTTAGACTAAAAAATTAAGAAAAAAAATATGAATGTTTAGATTAACTTTTTGACTTTTTATGAAAAAATGTGTATTAAAAAATTATATATATTAGTGTGTAGGGAAAAATTAGGATTGGAAGTTATGCAGCCGTAATTATTGATTTTTGGTGAATAGTGACAACTTTTTAACTTTTTGAGTAACTTTTTGACTTTTTGACAACTTACCAAACTTGGCTATAACTTTTTCAATTAATGATCTACAATAAATAATATTTTCCAAAAAGAAAAAGTAAACTTATCAGATTGGACTAATGGAGTCTTCAGCTTAAAAGTAATTAATAACACAAAAGCATGGGGCAAATAAATATTTGTTAAGAATCCAACTTGTAATTTCATGGCTGTAGGCTCACTCTGGATCTAATTTTGTTGATCTGCATCATTTAACTTAGAAACTATTAAGTAGATTATTCATATAAAAAATTAAATTGATCGAATATCAAAATTAACTTTGATCATATCACATTTCTTTTAAAAAAATAAATGAGTGCGATTTTGAAAATAACTGTCGATGGATCCCCTACCCAGAAATGTGGATTCATTATTTCTTTGACGATAACATAGTCTAATTCTAGTGACCTTCAAATGATAGTTTGCTTCGTAAAACAACTTTTTTTTTTTTTTAATCTGCCAGAAAAGGTAAACATTAGCCAATCTTGAATTTAGCTCTAAATGAGCGTGGTTCTATCACCATTTGTTATTTTATCTTTATTACATGACAAGTTGATGACTGTTCGAATATAATTGCAACACAAGACATTCCTCATGTGAGATAATCAAAAGCTCTGAAATTAGCTAAGAGTATAGAACTTGTATCCCTTCCATATCATCATGGTCTAAATCCCTTTTAATGATTCCGTATGAGAATTTGGCATACATAATGGCATCCTTATCGCCACTATGGCCAAGCCCTAGAAGATGCCCTATTTCGTGCATTGCAACTGATTCCAAGTCAACCTCATCCATGCTTGGATTAGTGCTCCAATTCTCATCCGCATCATAATGGAACCACGCGACTGTCGGTCCAACAGCATGAGCAAGAATGCCAGTTGGACCGTCAAATGGGGTTCCATCACCATGATGGCCACGATGGAACCCGATCATGATGTCAGGATTTGAACCTTGGGGAGCCTCTTCAAATGTGAAGTGACTCGCATCTTGCCATCTCTTGAAAGCCCGCGAGGAGACAGACCTCAATACTTGTTCTCCAACAACTAGGGCACTAGAGTTGAAGCCATAAGTGAGATGGGTCTTTGAAAGTGGCCATTTTTGGGAAACCATGTGGCCATGTTTCATTTTTGTATGTGACATTAACTGATTTGTACCATTGATAATATCAGGTACTCCACATCTTGGGAGCATCATTTCTTTGACGGTCTCAAAGTCTAAACTTCCAGTGACCTTCAAATGATAATTTTCTTGGTACATCTTGACTGCCGACTCTAAAAGGTCATCGAATTCATCATCTTCATCTACATAATTTAAGTACCCAAACTTTTGGAGGTAGAGTTTGAGCTGATTTAGGCCTCTCACCGTCTGCTCCTTGTGGTATCCCTCCAAGTGATGGAGGAAATTGAACCCTTGCTGGTTAGGGCTTGAATCTTTTGATTGAACAGTTGGAGGTTTCATGAGAGTTACAAGCACAAGGATAGCTCCTAAAGGGAGACAGAATTTAAAAGCCATTGTGTGAGGCTTTTCTCGGGGGGGTGTTTCTGTTAGCGCAAGTTATAGATTATTTATAGATAGCTGATCATGTTAGGAGTTGCATGTAGAATTGGTCATTCTAATGTTATGCATTCAAAAACAAATATATATATATATATTTGCATAACAATAAAACACAAATAATAATTTCACTCAGGAGAGACAAGAGGGTGGGTAACACGTGGTCCTCACCTCTTGTCTCTGAATGTGGAGTAATAATTTTGTTGGCCCAATAACCTATCTTACTTGTGTTTTAATCTAACAATAAAGAATTATGTGCTTACATTGTCAGAAAAAGAGGAATTATGAATACTTTCTCAAATTTTTTTTATTAAATACATAATATTATTGTTTGTACATTAACTTTTGAAGTTCAGATAATATGAAAACATGCACTTGGAATGAATCCAGCTGGGTGGGGGAGTTTGAGGGGTTGTGTTGATCGATCAGCCTTGTCAATTTGTGTTTTAGTTCTAGTCCATCACAAAGGTGTGAAACTAAAGTTCACCTTCTCATTGGTCCAAAGTAGTAATATTCATGAGTTTGGGTAGGGAAGATCAGTTTTACACTTCTTGAATAGAATTTATAAATTTTAGATTAATCATAACACGTGCGTGTATGAACAAAACCATTTCAACTAATTCAGTTCATATCACGATTTATTAGCTCACTTGGTATCTCCCAATTCAATTTGCAAGCAGAAGCAATTGTTAAGGGGAATATGTAAATCCCATCCACGGGATGTGTTTTCAATCAATGTTTTCTATCACGTATTTCTTTTCCCCACTTGCTTTTTTGCATTTTTATTTTGTTTGGTATTTGTCGAAATTCATGCAAGCCAGTTTGTTGGTAGTGTGTATCTTGATAAATATTGAACACTAATATCTTGATCTCAAATCTTAACTATTTTTCAAATAAGAATATTTTTGATATTTTACAGTTCTGCCCTGTTGCTCCAATACTAATGGATTTATAGTTAAAATGCTGCATCTTTCTATGTTATATTATATTGTTACACTCTTAGATCACAATGGAAGCGCAGCAACCGTGGATGTTTAGTAAGACTAATAAAAAATAAAGCTTTTACACAAAGAAAAGTCTTATTCTTAACAATGGAGCCCTATGAAGGTTGAGCTAACTTATATGAAAGTTAAACTAACTTTATAAAATGACCTAGGAATGACGGTGCAAAAATTTGGACCAAACTCTCGTACCTGAAATTGCTTAATCTATATCAGAAGGCTAGCGCCTACGATTTTATTTTCCCAAGTGATGTATATGGTCACTTTAGGGTAGTGCCTTTCTTGACTAGTACCTATGATTTTCTAGAGATCATCTGATCATGTGAATTAGGATGATGATACATTGAGGAGGAAGTGCAGGATTAGGAGGTGAATGGTGTAGTGGAGTTGCTACAAGTGCTCTATGTATGGAGCAGTCTTTCCAACGATAGAGAGGGATGACTTCAGAGGGAATTGTGGGAAGGAAAACAGGGCAATTCAAAGAAAATACATGTTAGAAAGACGTGGTAGGTGCTCCGTAGTAATCTTTCCCTTCCATTTGGAGCATCAAAAGCACATTCATAGGTGGCGTTCTTCGTTTGATCAGCATCACTGAGAAAATCTTGACACTAGATAGTTTGGAGTAGAGAGGGAAGTCTCCCCAACTGGCCTTACGTGTGCAAATATGTGGCGGAATCGGTAGATTTTCATTATTTGTATGTAGCTAGGAAGCTTGGGATACATTGACTAGACCATTGAATTTGATGTGGGTTCTACGTTACACGGACTCATCGTTTTCCGGCCAATACCAGTGTCGACACAACACGACACGACACCAACATAGGTGCGAAATCCAGCTTGGACACAGCACTTTGCAAAAGGATACAGAAGCTCAAGGAAGACGAACCAGTGATTGGGTAGATCGACGAAGAAAAACAGAGATGGGGGACGATTCAGGCGCAATAGATGTCGATTCACATTGGTCATAGTCTTTCAATCACCCGAGAGAGAGAGAGAGAGAGAGAGAGGAGTCCTTGCCGAAGGAGAGAGAGGACTTCTCCACAAAATCGTATCTCTTCTTACGCGGCAGATTCTTCTCTTATCTTCTTTTTCTTTTTCCTTTTACTTTTGATTGAACTTTTGTTTTAATCAACAACTAAAAAGAATAATCATAATGGGCCAGCCCACACTTCTAAAAGAATGATAACAGGCCTGCCCAAACTTCATCACTGTTTGGGCCACAATACTTTATAGTTACAATATTAATTGGGTTAACTTTTCACTCTTCATATTGTTAAACTCTAATCCAACTAATTTCAGCATGTCCAAACCAAAATTCTGCAGCAAAATAAAAATAAAAATAAAAATTTCAGATTTAGCACCTAAAAAAATAGTATAAAAAAAGGAAAAAAAAAAAAACATAGTAGGATTAGACCTCTACTAATTTTTTTCAATACTTTTTGCCGTATCCACGTGCCTGTATCTAATTTTTGAGTACATTTTAGCCAAGTCCACGTATCCTTTATTTAGAGATTTGATGTGTCCGACTCTTAGATACATAACTGCACCCGAGTCGATGTAACATAGGGGTTCTCCCGAAATTAACACTAGGTGTTCTTTCTGCGTAGGAAGAGAAAAGTGTGGGTTTTGGCCCCTCGTCTGTTTTGGTGTATACAGATGGAAGAAATAGGATGTCTCTTGCTAATGTAGAGGAATAGCAGCATGCATTGACAAGTAATTGTTTTAACCCTTTTATTTGCTTGGGTCTTGGAGAAGTGAACACTTCTATTGAGGCTTTTTATGGGTTTTGTAGCTAATATGAATAACATGGCATAGGGTTTTGATTCTGCATGCTACCCATGTACTAGATCAATCACAAGTCTCAACCCCCTTACCCGGTTCATGCCTTTTCAATTAATACATTATTTATCAAAAATCAAGAAGTCTTCTTTCTTGGGTAGACAAATTCAGACTAGCAGTCTTGTATTGTGGATGATGAATCAACAAACCAAGGGCTAAAGCCATCCTACCAGATATTTATCCCTCCCAAACACCAAAGAAGGAATAGAAAGAAGAAAAAAAAGAGCAACCTAACATGTTAGTAAAGGCATCCATAGATTTTCATTCCACACAAAAAAAAAGTTCACTATAGGTATTCACCTGTTGTTTATGTGTGTACGGTTAACATCCACAAACCACAGTGCTCACCATTTGATACAATCAATGCCACAACTATTACTTTCTCATCGTCCCAAATGAGGTGGAATTGCAAAGAAACACTATAGATAATAGTAGAGGGAACAAATACTTAATTTTTGTGCATATTCATTTTACACTATTTTTTTTTGTTGTCCATGACATTTCTTCTTTTTTTGCAATGACTTGCTACTCTAGAATGATTGTCAAGGGACAATGAAGAAGAAAAGGCTACTCTAGAATTGTTGATGTACGAGCACAGAATAATCTTCTCATAGAATCCTATTGATCAAGTTTGTACTCCTCCAAACGTCATCGCTTTATTATCTAAAAATACAAACGTGAGCTAGCCGACGGGAGTGTGTCAGAAACCTCTCTGATGCTTAAGTCAGTAAATAGACAATAAACACAAAAGCTCTGTGTAATTGAGAGTCGAATTGCAATACTTGTGCATAGATCCTGTTATGAGCTTTTATATATTCCGTCTGGTACAATCCTAGTAGAACTCTAACTCTCCTTAGCAGAGTCCTCCTAGGAATCACATATCTAGGATAATGCTTATCCTTGAAACACCTTTCTCATTGTAAGCCAAGTGAGACTCTGCTCGGCTGACTGTACTTAAACAGAGCTACCTTGTGCTTCTACTCCCTTTACCGAGCTGTGCAACCCCAACAGTTTATGCGTTTATCCAGCCAGGCTACCCCTAGCTCGGCCATAGTACCAATCCGGTTTGTGCTGCAAGCTACACACGGATAGCTAGGCCCAAAATATGTAACCGAGCTATTCCCAGCTCGGCCCAACACACGGCCCGGACTAAGAAGACATCCTCACCTAGCTTGGTCCAATTTGTCCGCAAATTACCCTCTCAATTGATTATACAAGTTTGAAGTAATGTTCTATCTCAACTGTTTTAATCTCCTTATCCTTCCCATGTATCTATGTGTTAACAGTGATCTCTCTATGGATATCACCAACAATTGTGTTCGAATCCAACGTAAAACTATAAAAAAGAAAGAGCAAAAAAAAAAACAAAATACGCATGATGCTCATGTAAGTTTCTGAATGCTTCTGTATATTCAACTTGTTTGTTTACAAAGAGTTCATTAATTTATATAACCCTAAATCTATGACTGAAAAAGGAAATACAACAATCTTGCCTAATACGTGCCTAATTCCTAATATACACAACGCCATATATACACACAATGCCATATATACACAATATATTCTCACACCCCCGCTCAAACTCAAGGTGTTTTAGCAGAAAAAACTAAAACTGAGCGGTAATATGAGTCTTGGTGAAGAAGTCCGCAAGTTGCAAAGTCAAGGAGACAAAAGGAAATGAGATGAGCTAGACTGCAGATGCTGTCAGACAAAGTGACAATCAATCTCAATGTGTTTTGTCTGTTCATGGAAGACAGTATTGTGGGCAATCTGAATAGCACTGCGGTTGTCATAATAGAGAAAGGTCAGAGGAGATTGAGGGACACCCAAGTCAGAGAGAAGACAACGAAGCCAGACAA
Source organism: Camellia lanceoleosa (assembly GCA_025200525.1). Classification (NCBI taxonomy): domain Eukaryota; kingdom Viridiplantae; phylum Streptophyta; class Magnoliopsida; order Ericales; family Theaceae; genus Camellia; species Camellia lanceoleosa. Next base: position 203,894,414 of record CM045759.1, on the reverse strand, counting down.
CTTCAGCAGTAGCATGAGCCATAGCACGATACTTAGCTTCGGCAGTAGAGCGAGCAATAACAGTTTGTTTCTTACTTTTCCAAGAGATCAAGGAATCGCCAAGAAACATATAGAAACCAAACGTGTACTTGCGATCAATAACATCACCGGCCCGATCAGAAACAACATAGGCCACTAAGTCCAGAGAGGAAGTAAAGGACAACAGTAAACCTTGAAATACAATACCTTGGAGATAATGAAGAATCCGAACCACGCCAGCCAATGTGGGGAGCGCAGAGCAGAGACAAACTGGCTAACCACATGAACAACATAGGCAAGATCAGGACAAGTAACCGTCAGATAAACTAAGCAACTCACGAGCTTTCGAAATAGAGTAGGATCGTCCAAAAGAACACCATTAGTAGTGCTGAGCTTTACATTAAGCTCAAGTGGGGTATCAAAAATCTTAGTGTCAGTAAGACCGGCACGATGAAAAACCTCATTGGCATACTTAGCCTAAGAGAGAAAGTAGCCCTTGGGAAAAGAAGCTATAATACCAAAAAAATACCACAATAGACCCAGATCCTTCATTTCAAAGGTGCGGAAAAGATGCTGCTTGACCTCAGATATAACAGAAGAGTCAGAACCAGTGATGATCATATCATCCACATACAGTAATAACGCAACAAATCCAGCAGAGGTGTGTAGAAAAAATAAAGCAAGGTCCAGGGTACAAAGATGAAACCCAAACTCAGTAACAGTAGTTTAAAAGCGATCATACCAAGCATAAAGAGACTGCTTTAGACCATACAGAGCACGTTGAAGGCGATAAACTTGTCTAGAGAAATGGTAAAGGCCAGGGGGAGGACACATGTAAACCTCCTCAGTGAGATGGCCATTAAGAAAAGTATTCTTAACATCCATCTGATAAAGAGGCCAAGAATAAACAACAACTACAGAGATCAAAGTACGGACAATAGTCATCTTGGCAATAGGAGCAAAGGTCTCCTCATAATCAATATCATACTCCTGTGAGAAACCTTTGGCAACTAGACGAGCTTTGTAGCACTCAAGAGAACCATCAGAATAAGTCTTGACTTTGTAGACCCATTTACAACCAACCAGATTCTTACTATTAGACAAAGGAACCAACTTTCAAGTACTAATTTTCTATAAAACAGACAACTCATCCTCCATAACTTGAACCCAATGAGGATCTTGACAGGCCTCCTTGTAAGACTGAGATTTTGAAAAAGAGTGAATAGCAGACAAAAAAGTACGATAAGAAACAAAAAAACATGTATGAGACCAACCCAATCTATTTGGAGGACGACGCTCACAAGGAGGATAGCGGTGTACAGCAGGATCAGAGTTGTCAGAAGCAGAAAGAGCCGCAACAGGAGTAGAGACAACTGGCGGTGAGGTAGCCTTGTGACGAGAATAGACCAACAACGGAGGGAAAGAAGCAGCCGAAAGAGAAGAAGGAGCCATAGGTGACGTAGACAGAGAAAGAGGAATGGCCTCAGGAGGAACATTTGCGATATACTCATCTGATGGGACCTCAGAAGGAAATGGGTCAATGTAAACCAAATCCTCTTTGGAAATAAGAGCAGTGAGAGGGGAAAGCTGAAAATAAGACAGACGTTCGAGAAAGGCAACATAACGAGAGACAGGGTCGTAATAGCGGTAGCCTTTCTAAGTAAGATTGTAGCCCAAAAAGACACACAAGACAGACTGGGCATGACTTTGGTCCGATTTTTAAGGGGAAGGAGAACAAAACAAGTAGACCTAAAGACACGCATGAGAGAATAATTGGAAGGTTGAGAATACAGAGCCTTATAAAGAGATTGACCGGAGAGTAAGGGAGTCAGCATGCAATTAAGGAGGAAACCAGCGGTAAGAACTGCCTCACCCCAAAATGGTACTGGGACAAAGGTAGAGAGAAAGAGAGATTGAGCTGTCTCAAGGAGATAACGGTGTTTACGCTCAGTACGACCATTTTGGGCAGGGGTATCAGTACAAGAGGTTTGGTGAATGGTGCCCAATTTGGCCAAATACTCACAAAATTCAATTTTAAAGTATTCCCCACCCAAGTCAAACGGAGTATTTTAATTGTGGCCCCAAACTGTGTAGTGATCATAGACTAAAAAGTACGATATATCTGGTAAAAGTCAAATTTATGAGCCATAAGATAAACCCAGGTATAGCGAGTACAATCATCAACAAAGGATACATAGTACACAGAACCCCCTTTAGTGAGAACAAGAGAAGGTCCCCAGACATCAGTGTGGACGAGAAAAAGGGGAAGCAGAAATAGAAGTATTGTTATTAAAAGGTAAATCTATCATTTTAGTAAGTTTACATCCTCAACACCTCATTAATTTAACTAGGAGAAACTTTACCTAACAATTCTGACTAAGCTAAAGAACGCAAGTGGTCAACAGACAAATGACTTAAGTGAGAATGCCATAAATAAAACTGACTTGACTGAAAATCTAACTGAAAAGATGAAAGTGCAACGGGGGAGATAGACAAAGGAAGATGCAAGCTTTCCACCACATAGAGATCTCCAACTCTACGGCCGGTCTCAATCTGCTTCTTAGACACCCAATCCTGCACACAACAGACAGAAGAAGAAAAGATAACATCAAAACCAGAAGCATCAAGCTGACTGATAGAAAGCAAGCTAATAGACACTTGAGGAACATAAAGAACAGAGGGAATAGTAATAGCAGACATGGCAAAGGGTAAAATAGACCCAATAGCTGGGATAAACATACCAGACCCATTTGCAATATTAATAGTAATAGGAACAGGAGGGGGGATATAGTTTTGGAGTAAGGAAAGATGAGGAATCATATAATGAGAGGCACCAGAATCAAAAAGCCAGACAGAGGAAGGAATACCTGAAGAAGATCAAAGAAAACCTGAATGAAGAGAGGTGAGAGCAGAGACAGATGAAGATGACTAAGAGGTAGACCAAAGATGCTGAAGTTGAGCAATCTGAGCACTCAAGGAAGCCAAGTCAGGATCAGAAGCCGGAGCAGATGTAGTATAAGCAGCAGGAGGGCGAAAAGTACTCAGAGCAGGACCTCGAAACTGTGGCTAAGACGGCTAAGAAGATTGAGTAGACTGATGGCCCTTTTTGGGACAGTTGTACTTCCAATGGCCCTTCTGATGGCAAAAAGCACACTCATCAGAGGCTAGTGGCCCCTTCTTGGGCTTTGCAATGGCTTGAAGCTAATGAGGTGGAGGGTTCGACAGTAGAGGAGGTTGAGTAGGAGCCAAGAAGACAGATAGAGACATAGTTTGACTAGTCGTCTTAAGACAGGTTTCCTCGAAGAGGTGCTCACGAACAATAGCATCCACAGAGGGGAGAGTAGACCAATGAAGGATGCCACCACAAATAGCCTCATGCTGAGGGGAGAGCCATTAAGAACTGCACTAAATGACCTTGCTCCCGAAACTCAACATAAGCGTCTAGTGCCTTGAGGTTAAATGGTTCTATGAGAGCCAACTGATCCCAGAGACCTGTCATCTCAATGTAGAAGTCCTGAATAGATTGATCCTGCTGATGAGAACTTTGAATAGCTGTTTCCAACTCATATTGTTAGGCAAAGTTGGACTGCTGATACACACCCAATAAATACTCCCATACCTCCTTAACAGTACTGTATTTGGAAAACATCATTCCAATATGATCATCCACAGAATTATGAAACCAGGCCAAAACTTAGGCATTATCACAATCCCAAGTGTCACAAGAAGTCAGATATCTTTCTTGTTTGGGGTCCAATGGACGAGAAACAGAACCAGAAACAGAAACAGAAACATAGTCCCATTTTTTCTGACCAAGAAGGAAATTCTTCATAACACTAGTTCAATAAGCATAATTGGCACTAGTGAGTTTACATTTGATGGCTTGAATTTAAGTATTCGTCATTATAATAAACCAAAGATAAATGGGTCGACGTATAATTATAACTAACAAATGGGAAACAGGAAATAAGGGTTTATAATCAAATAACAGTGCAGATAGTCCAAGTGTCAAAGTGACAAACACAGAGATAGAGAGAGAAACAACCAGGGTTAGATGACTAGATGAAGCCGAGAGACCAGACGAAGCTGAGACGAGAGGAAGAGAGGCATCTGATTCTGAATCCTCTGTGATTATTAGGCTTTTGAAGACTTTCTTTGATTCAGAGAGGAGACAGAGAGATCGCGAGTTCGAGACGAGAGAGGGAGATCACGAACCAGGTGCAAACCAAAGAGAGAACAGGTTTGCGCGACCTGACCAGACATGTTGCGACTTCAGACCACAGAGAAGACCTTCGCGACACAGGAAGGGCTTTGACCAACGAGTTCGAATGAAACCCTATCTTTGATACCATGTAAGTTTCTGAATGTTTTTGTATATTGAACTTATTTGTTTACAAAGAGTTCATCAGTTTATATAGCCCTAAATTTATGACTGAAAAAGAAAAATACAACAATCATGCCTAATACGTGCCTAATTCCTAATATACACAATGCCATATATATACAATATATTCTCACAGCTCATCCACCTCTCATGCAACCAATGTTCAAATAATTTAAATGGCAAGCTTCTATGTTTCTTAAAATTAAGATGTCTAGATGGTCGGAATGTTCAGGAATGAAAATACTTGATTCTCAATAATAACAGTAAAAGCACAAGAAGCAACAAAATGCAACACAGCCAAAAACCTTTTAAGGACAATCCACAACACAATGAAACTATGTAGTCAATGACTATATAAACCAAAAACCAGGAAAAGGGTTATAGCAATTGATTTATACAAAGCAAACCAAGTTCTTCTGCACTAACCGTGGACTAATACTAATCAAAGTATATTGAAGTGCTTCATTAATGGAACAAAAATCACTTGGAAATTGGAATTACCTCATTAATGAGAACCATAACCATTAATCCCTGGTTCAGTAACCACTACAATAGCCCTCTGGTCTGCTGCAACATTCCTCTCTTCTTTAATCCCATCTTCATTGTCATCATCAGAATCCAAAGTAAATTCAGGTTGGCTATCCAATTGTTGCATTTCCGCTCCAATCGGCCTATACCGTGTGCAATCACCACGAATGCCAGTCTTTTATAAACAATTGAGTACACCCCAACAATCAACGCCACAAGGAAAGCAAGATGACAATTAAATTGAAGCGTCGCGATCGCTCTACCCCGGTGATAATCGGGGTGTCCCTTACACTTAATCGTATAATTTCCTCTGCTTTTCTCATGTAAAGAACACCCATTAGCCATGGCATTAGAATAAAACGAAAAACCCATTTGAACAAGCCAAGTCCCTTGCGAAATCAACCCAATTCCACGACCCAACCTTAAAAATCTCGATTTTGGGGTTTTCAATTCGAGAATTGTTGAAAAAACACAAACCCCGATCGGAACAAGCGCGAGATCGAAGTAACGGTTCTCGATTCCACTTGGGTCTTTTCTTTGGAGGTAAAACAAGAGAAATTCTTCGACGAAAGCGAATAGACAGAGTAAATTGAGGATTGAAGAGGGTAAAAGGATCGAATTTGTGAAATGGGTCATGAGACCGAGAACAGAGTAGAGAAAGAAAAGGGAAGCGATTGCGATTACCTCTAGCTGGAGGACCAAACCGGTTTGATCTTGGGAATTGAAAGCGTCGATTAAGGAGACGATTGAGTTTAAGATGAAGAAGAAAGATAGGAGAGAGACTGCGAATAGGGTTATGGATGATGAAGAAGAAGAAGAGTTCGTCTTCGTCGTTTTCTTCTCCTGGGTTTCGATAGATGATGAGATGAGAGATTCCCAAGCGCCGATAAGGATGAAGCCGCCACCGGCTAAGGTGTAGGTGAAGAGTCCCATTCTTTCTTTCTCAAGAAAATGGGGAAGAATGTGAAAACAGAGTAGGGTTAAGATGTGAAATCTGATCAACTCTGCAATGGAGTCTGGGTTTCTCTGTGTTGATGGTGCAGAGTCAAACTGGCTCTTCAGTCGCAATTTGGAAACTTGGAATCTATTCTAGAAGAGACGACTCGATCGATTCCAACTATGCAATTTAATTATTACTACTTTTACTAGTAATTATTTTGCTTTACTTTTACTAGTAATTATTTTGCTTAATTGCATCACATTCATGAAAGAAAATGATTATATTTGTACAAATTAAGAGCTAAAACATAATATTTAAAAAAATGGAGCTTTTTTTTGATAAATTCCTTTTCTAAGAGTTTTATTCTATTCAATTCATATTCTTTTTGACTATTCCATTAGGTTCTATTTGAGATAAGAAGACCAAAATACCATTTTCATCTACTTATATTCTATTTAGTTCACATTATTTTCTTATATTTTAATAAGTCTTATGAGTGACATAATTACCAAAATACCCCTAATGTGAATGTTCACACCGTCAATGTGAATGTTCATATCGTCAATGTGTAAGGGCTCAGCCCATATCGAACCTCGTGGGTGTCCGGAAAAATTCGAGTCGGGCTGGGGCGGGCTCGGCCCATTGACAATGTGAATATTCACATTGACATATTAACATTCACATTAATAGGAGTGTAAAATTGGCCCGCGTGGCGGCTGAACTCGCTCGTCTACCTACGGCGGGATGATTCCCGACCGAGTTGTTAATGTGAATATTCACATTGACATGTTAACATTCACATTGATAAGAGTATAAAATTGGCCTGCGGCCGTGACCAAAAATCCGCCCGTGACGGGCGCATTAATAATGTGAATATTCACATTGACATGTTAACATTCACATTGATAGGAGTGTAAAATTAACCCGCTACCGTGGTATCAAACCCGCATGCCGTATGGGCCCACCGTGTTGACAATGTGAATATTCACATTGATAAGAGTATAAATTGGCTGTGACCATTGTTGACAATGTGAATATTCACATTGACATGTTAACATTCACATTGATAGGAGTGTAAAATTAGCCCGTGTCTCATGGCTGTCCGAAACCTGCCCATAGCCCGTGGGCGGCCCGGGGCGAGCCTGGCCATTTTTTTTTAATTCTTTTTAATTTTTTCTACCAAAATTTTATTATTTTCCATAAAAAAAGACACTAGGCCTCGGCGCGGGCCGGACCTCAGACTGAGCCTTGAATGGGCCTTAACAGGGCCGATGGGCGCGGGCCGGGCTTGGCTTCAAAGTGATGGGCCAGGCCCTAGCCTTGGGTCTCGGATTAGGCTCGAGCCTGGGCCCAAATGAGCTTTTTTTTGCGGGTTCCATTTACACTGAGCTAAAAAATTAGGCCCAGGCCCTAGCCCTAGCACAAGGGTATTCAGGCTTTGGATGGGCCGATGGATCGAGCCTCGGGTCGGGCCGGTGGGCCTGGGCCTAGCCTCGAGCTTTAGTCAAGCTTGGGCGGGCTTAGCCATTTTTTATTAATTCTTTTTAATTTTTTCTACCAAAATTTTATTATTTTCCACAAAAAAATACATTGCGCCTCGCGCGCGGGCTGAGCCTTAGATCGAGCTTTGAATGGGCCTTAAGCGAGCTGATGGGCTGTGCCGGGCTTCAAAGTGATGACCTAGGCCCTAACCTAGGGTCTCGGACATGCTCGAACCCGAACCAAGACGAGCTTGCCCTGGTGGGCAAGTTCGGCAAATTTACGGTCAAATAATTCTACATTCTTATCAATGTACATTTTAACATGTCAATGTGAATATTCACATTGTCAACGGGCCGGGTCGGGCCTACCCCAGGTCGCAGGCAAGCTTCGGGCAGCGAACAAATTTTATACTCCTATCAATGTTAATGTTAACATGTCAATATAAATATTCACATTGTCACGGGTCAGGCCAAGCCCGCCTCGGGCTGTGGTCAGGTTTCGGGTCGCCCACGGGTTGCAAGCCAATTTTACACTCTTATCAATGTGAATGTTAACATGTCAATGTGAATATTCACATTATCAACGGGCCGGGTCGGGCCGGGCCCGCCCTGGGCCGCTGGCCAATTTTATGCTCTTATTAATGTAAATGTTAACATGTCAATGTAAATATTTACATTGTCAACAGACCAGGCCGCCACGGCCGGGCGAAGTTCGGCGACCAAGGCGGGCTAATTTTACACTCCTATCAATGTGAATGTTAACATGTCAATGTAAATATTCACATTGTTAACAGAGCGGGCCGAGCTCGCTTTGCCGCCACGCGCCGCGGGTTTGAGCGACCACGGCGGGCTAATTTTACACTCCTATCAATGTGAATGTTAACATGTCAATGTGAATATTCACATTGTCAACAGGTCAGGCCGAGCCGGGCTTGCCCCGGGCTGCGGGCGGGCTTTTGGCCACCCATGGGCCGCAAGCCAATTTTATACTCTTATCAATGTGAATGTTAACATGTCAATGCGAATATTCACATTGTTAACGAACCGAGCCGCCTCGGCCGTCCATGGACAATGGTGGGTTTTATACGCCAGGGCCTTGAGGCCAATTTTACACTCCTATTAATGTGAATGTTAATATGTCAATGTGAATATTCACATTGTCAACGGGCCGGGCCCGTCTCGGCTCTCGGGCGGGTTCGGGGTGCCCACGGGCCAATTTTACATTCCTATCAATGTGAATTTTTAAATATGAATGTTCATATCATAAAATTGCTAACCGTTCAAAAAATATTTATAAGGATATCAAAATTAAATATAAGGGCATAAGTGTTCAAGAAAATAGTTTAAATCAAGAAAAAGGACTTCATGGAATAAAATTATACATACATGGGATTAAATGGGTTAAAAAATTCTTTCATGGACTTCTTGAATTAAAACACTTCTAAATGGGATTTATCAATAATTTTCCCTTAAAAGAATAAATAAATTAGACTTAAAATAACTTTTTATTGAAGATGTAAATTTCGTTTTTAGTTTTATTTATTTTAAAATAGCTCAACAAATTAAAATGAATAATTACAATAAAATGATATAATTGTACATCCTAATGTATAAATTACTTATACTTTCATGGGAAAATTATTTAAAAATCTTATTAGGAGACTTGTGCTACATTTGGTCCCACAAAAAACTTATGTTTCCATAAGTCTGTGGGAAGTTTCTTGACATATTTACCCTCAATATTAGTTGTTAATATCATAAATAATAATAAAACCATATATAGGAAATTGATATAAGCGTAACGTAACGTGACACCTACATAAACGTAACGTGACACCTATACGTAACGTGACATCTACATAAGCGTAACGTGACACCTATATAAACGTAACGTGACACCTATATAAACGTAACGTGACATATCTACATAAACGTAACGTAATGTGACACCTACATAAACGTAACGTGACACCTATGATCTAAGGTAACATTGAATTTTTTATATGGGAAATTGATTTTATTTATTTTTTGAATTTTTTTATTTTTTATTTTCAATAAAAACTTGTTGATGGACCTTTTTGTAAAAAAGAACGTAGAGCATATCTCTTTCCTATTGTTATCCGATTTCTATTCTCATCTCTCAAGCTTTTTGGCTAAAATTAGCACAAATGTGCTCTCATATTAGGCAGATTAACAAAGAGGCACTTTTAGAAATCGTTTCCGGGAAAAAAAAAGTAAATAAACAAAAGGGGAATCGAATTGAGAATCAAAGAAAACATAAATGAAATGAAATATATATAACTAAGTACTTCTGGGAACAAAAATAAGTTTTGCATTAAAAAAAAAAATGTTACATACTTGATGAAACTTTTGAAAAGCCACTGGTCAATGACAACCGAGAGGACCCTTTATGTCCCTACTTTTGTGGAGGTCTAGGAAGTTTAGCTAGCACACTGGGCTTGCAATCCACCATGATAAAAACAGAATTACATTGTCTAATCATGGTTGTTTACTATGTTGCGTAGCCAAGTAAAAGTTCTGATATTCCCAATTGCAAGCAAACACAAAAATGCAGAAAATCAAAATAAAAGTGTAATCTGTAACCAATCAAGAAGCTTAAATTTGGGAACTTTGTGTTACATGGACTCAATTATATAGGTGTCGGGTGCAGATTGTGTCCAAGCGTTGGATTCTTGTAATTCCCTACTATTTCATATTTACATAAAACGTAATATGATACTAACATAAATTAGTAATATTTTCACATTCAATTTTAAAAAATAAAAACTTATTAAGTTTGCGAAACGTAACGTGACACGTTACGTTACGTTTATGTAAGTGTCACGTTACGTTTATATAGGTGTCACATTACGTTTATATAGGTGTCACGTGACGTTACGTTTATGTACGTGTCACGTTACGTTCATATTGGTGTCACGTTACGTTACGTATATATAGGTGTCACGTTACGTTACGTTTATGTAAGTGTCACGTCACGTTACGTTTATGTAGGATCTTGTGAAAATAGGACTTGAGACTCTATAAGAAATTACACAAGACTTAGCCTAGCATAAGATTCTGAAAAAGGATTTATAAATAAGTCTCCCTACTTTCATTACATTGTAATTATTTTGAGTTAATATTTTTTTTTACGTTTTTATAAATTACTTATACTTTCATTACATTGTAATTATTTTGAGTTGATATTATTTTTTTACGTTTTTATAAATTACTTATACTTTCATTACATTGTAATTATTTTGAGTTGATATTATTTTTTTACGTTTTTTCTTAAATTCAGACGGATAGTGAATGGTGGCCACCCGATCCATCAACATTCCTAAAATATATATATATATATACTTTTATGCTTTGTGTGTAAAAACAGAAACCATTTATTTAGTAACTATATATGTTTATGAAATATAAGTCTTTATTTTTATTATAAAAAATGAATAAAAAAATTGAACACAAAATAGTAAAGAATTACTGAAAAAATAATTTAAAACAAAATCTAAAATAATAAAGTCTAAATCACCAAACCAATCTTTACTGCCTATTATATTTGTTAATTAGGCTGTAAATATGGATTAATTTTTTCAATTCAGTTAAAGAATTTAGCTTGTTTGGTTTGAATTTTCTGAATTTACTTTTCAGAAAATAGAAACTATTTTTCATATTTTTTTATTTTCACTTGAATTTTTTTAATATTCAAGTAATTTTTAAGATTTTTAGAAACACTCAACATAAATACACTTAAAAAGTATAATATTTATAAAAAAACTTTTTAAAAAATTTATTAAATACCAAAAATATTATAAAAAAAAACAAAAATTCAGTATATTTTTCATATTTTTGTGTATTTATTAATTTTTTAAAATATTTTTTTTTATAAATATTTTACTTTTTAGATACATCTAAGTAAGTTGCATCTAAAAAAGTAAAAAAAAAAAAAAAATTTGTTTAAAATTTTAAAACATTTACTAAAAATAAAATAAATACAAAAAATAAAATAAAAAAACCTTAATTTTTTTTTAAAAATTAAATGTAAAAAATTGAAACCAAACACAAGACTTGTTTTGGCAAGTAGGTAAAAGTCATTTTTTAACTTTTAGCCTATTTTGAGATACATTACTTCTTTAATTTTTTTTACAATTTTCAAAAAAATTAAAAATAAATAATCAACTTTTAGCATATTTTTCAAAACAAGCTCATCCGACCAATTGGATTCGCGATGATCTAGAGTTTGGTGTCTCAAATTCTATTTTATTTTGGGTGAATTACTCTAACAGTCCCTATAATTTAGAAATTATGTTATTTTAGTTTTTGACTTTTCAATTATAATATATTTGACCATAAATTTTGAATATTATTTCAAATAAGGATAATAGAAAACTATCGTTTGCTTTGTGGACAGAAGGTGGTCAATTGCTCATGTGCAATCTGCCTCAACACTTTCTAAGGGCAAAGTCGTGATTTTGCCTTATTTCATGTCCAAATAGAGGGAGCTTCTATATACACACACCCTTTCCCCTCAATACACACACTTAATGATATTTAATATTATTACAATTTTATCCCTAAGTGAAATTACTATTTTAGCCACCATTGTTATTTGAAAACATCTCAATGCACACCTCACATCTGTTGCATCGTGTGTGAAGCTTGTGGAGTGTTGCATCGTGTGTGAAGCTTGTGGATGCTAATTCATAGCTTCTTCCAGGGAGTGTATGTAATCATTCATAGCTTCTATCTGTTGTGTAGCTAGTGACACCATTGGTTTCTGTATATAATGTTCATTGAGGTAGAAGTGAAACCAAAGGGCTTTGGCATTTCCAAGTTCATCAACCTTCGTCATTCGTAGGGAAAACATCACTGTGATGGAGGATTTGCCTTCTGAAAATCAGCAAATTAGTATTCATGTGAAGTAGAGCGAAGGAAATGTGAGTTCAAATTTTTTTTTTTTCCCGACGTCGTTCGGATAACCAGAGCCGAAATGTGTAATTTGGTTCGAAAGTATACTACCAAAATAAGTATGTATATTCGGAAGTTGATGTCCGAAATAAATAAAATGTTTCGGAAGTTGTTGTCCGAAAAAATCATTTAAATTCGGAAGTTGCTGTCCGAACAAACTTAACTTATACAACAATCAACTTCCGAAATTTTTAAAAAAAATTGGACAACTACTTCCGAATGAAGTAAATTTTTTTTTTTCTATTTTATATTCCAAATTTGCAAACTGCATACCAAATTTACAGTTTCAAATTGCAAATTAATCATTATAATGCCATTAAAAATTTCAGTTTGTTATGCAAAACATGCAGGAATATGTGTCAACTCAAGGAAGTCAGGTTTGCGCGGATTTTGTGTTAGATTACACCACTCAATTCACAACTGAACAGGTTCAGTCTACGAAATTATAACAATTATGTTTCGAATTGCTCACCAAATGTAAATGTTTGATAATATTTATTTAACTTTGTAGGTATTCAAAAGTAAGGATGAATTGCTCAACTGGGTACGTGAAGTTGGAAAGAGAAATGGTTTGGTTATTGTAATCAAAACATCAGACTATGGTGGAGGGAAAAAAAGACCCAGGATGTATCTTGTTTGTGAGAGGAGTGGCCAATATAGAGCAACAAAGAAGTTAAAACATGATGGCAACAATACATCAAGAGTAACTGGTACGAAGAAGTGTGGTTGTCCTTTTGATATGAGAGCTCACAGGTTTACCACACATGATGAATGGACATTGACCGTAGCATGCGGATTGCATAATCATCCACCTGCGGAGCAGCTCGAGAGACATTCATATGCGGGGAGGCTATCAAAGGATGAGAAAGCATTGTTAATGGATATGTCAAAGAGCATGGTTCGGCCAAAAGAAATCCTAGTAACCTTGAAACAGCGAGATGCCCTGAATGTAAGCACACTTAAAACCATTTACAATATACGCCATCGAAACAGGGTGGTACAGAGAGCTGGAAGATCACAGATGCAATACTTATTGGGTGAATTGGCCAAGTATAATTACATTGAGCGCCATCGGTCTGAAGAGTCCACGATGACTGTGATAGACTTGTTTTGGGCACATCCTACCAGTTTGGACTTATTCCGGTCTTTCCCACGTATATTAATTATGGATTGCACATATAAAACCAACAGATATCGGCTTCCTCTTCTTGAAATTGTGGGAGTGACATCAACTGAAATGACATTCTCTGTAGCGTTTGCATACTTACAGCAGGAGAGGGTCGATAACTATTCGTGGGTGTTAGCTACATTGCGTGATGTCATGGATGGGTTTGTTGTGCCAACAGTTATTGTTACTAATAGAGAGCTAGCCTTGATGAATGCCATACAGAAGATATTCCTGAGTGCCAGACATTTATTATGTCATTGGCATATCAGTAAGAATGTGTTGACCAAATGCAAGAAAATGTTTGAGACACAGCAAAAATGGGAGAAGTTCAACCATGAGTGGAACTCTGTAGTGTATTCATCTTTTGAAATTCAATACGAGGAGCGTCTTAAATCATTACTTAAGGAATTCAGTAGTTATCCTGATGTAGTCAAATACATCATGGATACTTGGTTGGTTCCTTACAAGGACAAATTTGTGGCGGCATGGACAGACACGTGTATGCATTGTGGCAATGTTACAATGAACCGGTAAGATTACTTTTCTTCAATATGTTATTAATAAGTGCCATGTACTTGATTTTAACTTGACTTTCATTGAATTGAACAGGGCTGAGAGTGCACATGCAAAACTTAAAAGACAATTGGGTTCATGTCAAGTCTCATTTCAGGCATCATTTGAGAAAATACACAGTTTGCTTGAGTTGCAACACACTGATATCAAGGCTTCATTTGAGAAAAGTCTAACTGTTGTGCAACATCAATTTAAACCTTCTCAATTCAGGGAGCTATGGGGTAATGTGTCTATCTCTGCCTTAGAGTATTTGTTTATCGAGAGTAAGAGAGCCAATTCCATTGGTATTGATGTTGAAGCTTGTGGATGCGTCCTTCGCCACACTCATGGTTTACCTTGCGCTCATGAGATTGCTGACTACATCAGACAAGATCGTCCTATACCACTTGCTGCCATCTCTCAACAAAACTGGAGATTAGAAGCTTGTTGACGAACCGATAAGTGCAACGAGCTAACTGTGACAGTCCAGACTGCTCAATAATGGCTTTGAATCTGGTGTTGTTCTCTACTAACCACCATGGCCATGCAAGGATCTTGGAAGAGTGATTATGACACTTTAGAGGCCCTCGTTCCTACAACACAAATGATATCTCATTACAAAACTACCATACAACACAAAAAAAAAAAAAAAAACTCATATACAAATGAATTTCAGACTGAGGAATGTTTACCTCCCCGTGCCAAAATAGCTGCAGCCATATGACTATTGAAACTCCGTGATGATTGCGGATCACCGGTCACCCGAAAAGCATGAGTAAGGTACTCTTCCTGGACAGGAGGAGAATCAGGTAAAGTGGTATCCTCCATAGCAATGTCAGGCATATCATAACCTTCAAATCGTCTTTGGCTTCGGCCCCCACTTTGACTGGCACTTGGAATATCATATTCTACCTCAACTGGATCACGACCTCGACCACGACCTTGACCTCGTCCGCGCCCACGCCCTCGTCCCCGTTCATGGTCTACATCCAATTGACGACGTTGTTTATTTGAAGCAGTAGGTGGGACACGTTGTTGATATTCAGAATCCATATTATCTGCAAAAAATACTAAGTGTGTGTGTAAATAAAGAGAGTGTGTGTAAAATCAATGAGAGTGTTTTAAATTATAAGTGTGTGTGTAATGAGTGTGTGTGTAAAATTAATGAGAGTGTGTGTAAATAATAAGTGTTTTAAATTATAATGAGAGAGTGTGTAAAATTAATGAGAGTGTGTGTAATGAGTGTTATAATTAAGTGTTATAATTAAGTGTTTCATTAAGTGTTAGAAGGGAAAAAAAAAAAAAAAATTGTGTTCGGAAGTTGTTGTCCGAAAACACCAAATCTGTTCGGAAGTTGTTGTCCGAAAATACCTACACCATTCGGAAGTTGTTGTCTGAAATTATAGATAATATTCGGAAGTTGAAAACCAAAAAAAAAAATTTATTTTCGGCACTTGAAAGCCGAACCAAGTAAATGTTTTCGGAACTATAATGCCGAATACAAGCAAAAATTTTGGAACTCTAATGCCGAACAAAAACAAAAAAATCGAACAACTAGTTCCGAATGAAGAACTGCGGCAATCAGTTACATTGGTGGACTGAAAATTTCAAAAATGGTAAAAATTAACCCTACATTACAAATAAAATAGGAATGAGAAGATTCTAATCTGTGTAAACCAACCTAAAATGTGAAAATTTCAATGCTCTTCAATGCCCTTCACACAGATGGATGGATGAAGCTTTGGGGAGGAACCACGGTGGAGAGTGTGAGAGATGGGTATGTGTGTGACTGTTGTTCTCAGATGGGTGTGTGTGTGAGAGGGGTGTGTGTGTGTGTATGATTTACATTTGGGGGTATATGTGGAATGATAGGTGTGTGTAGTGAGTCAAATATATTAGGATTTATTTTTTTAGTGTGTGTATTTAGAAGGATGTGTATTGAGGGGAAAGGGTGTGTGTATATAGAAGCTCCCCCAAATAGACATTATCCTCTTTACTTCATGCATACATATATATGTCAGAAGGAAACCTTAAAAAAAAAAAAAAAAAAAGGAAAATAAAGAGACTCAAAAAAAAAAATAATAATAATAATAATTCAGAAATTCAAGCACATATTATTTTTATATAATTGTTTTTGAAGAGTAAAAATATTTTTTTAAATCATAAAATATTTTTTTTATATTTATTTCCATCACATTAATTTTTATTTTTCCAATTTTTTTAAATAATCTCAAAAACTCAAGTTAAGCATTGCTACAACTTTGATATAATTATTAAACTAATTTAATAATTTTTTTTAAAAAAAATCTAAAAATAATCTCAAAAGTCCAAGCCAAACATACCCACAACTTTGATATCATTATTAAACCAATTCATTAAATCTAAAAATTCAAAATTAAAAAAGTTAAGAAGCAGCCTGGAAGACCTAAGAAATTAAGAATGAGAGGAAAAAAATGAACCCCAAAATCCACACAAGTTAAAGAGAAAACACACCGCAACTACTTGTCACCTGTGGAAAGCTTGGATACAATAGAAGGAGTTGCAAAGGACAACCTATGGTTGGCAAAAGCAGGAGCTAAATAATGCCTGTAAGTTCAAATTATATTTTCTCTTCCATTTTTGTTTTGTTTTATTTTGTTTTTTAAAATATAAGTTTTGATAGTAATAAAGAATATGCATGCTAGTATGAACACTAATAGCAATTCCAATTAGTTCTCTAAGAGCATGTTTGATTGGAAGGATTAAAGCATGGGATTGGGATTATTAATTCGTGGGCCCAATTATCATATGTTTTTTTTTTGACATTTTGGCTTAGGATTCTTAATCCAATGGATAATTATTCCAACAAATTTGTAGGATTATTAGTAATGGGGTAGAGGTGGGATAGTGAATACCACACTAATTTGATAGGATTATTAATACCTCACTATTAGTCTTGTGAATCAAACATGGCCTAATAGTAATGGGAAGCCAACAAAGTGCTAGTCACCCAAGAATGAGTACTAGGACAAGACCAGTGGCCACTTCTAATGCTACTCAGCCAAGCGTGCACAGCAGACCAAGACCAGTTAGCAATACTAGTGCCAGTCAATCAAATTTGCACTACAAAGCAATACCAATTACCAATACTTGTCCAACCAATTCAAGCAAACAAATCAAGACCAATAGTGTTGAAGCCAAGTTCTCAACCCATGGAATCCCAACCAAGATCAACTTTTGCTGTTGGAAAGGCGAAAAAAACTTTTGCTTCTACTATTGCTGGACAAGATGATGAGAAACATTAATGATCACTAATATCTTTTTTGAATGTTTTTGGGTTGTAATGGATGTTTATAATTGTTTTTGAATTTTAACATATGTATTTGGAGGATGATTATGTAATGTGTAATTATTTCCGTTGATATTTTGGGATGGCTATTATGTAATGAATGCTTATTAGGTTGTGTAATGGATATGTTTAATATATGAAATATTTTTAGTTTTGAATTTTTTGATTTAATAAATTGATTTAATTATGATATCAAAATTGTGGTCATGTTTGGTTTGGACTTCTGAGATTATTTTTAGATTTTTTAAATTTTTTTTATTAAATTAGTTTAATAATGATATCAAAGTTGTAGCAATGTTTAACTTGAATTTTTGAGATTATTTGAAAAACATTTGGAAAAATAAAAATTAATTTGATGAAAATAAATATAAAAAAATATTTTATGATTCTAAAAATATTTTTACTCTTCAAAAACAATTATATAAAAATAATATATGCTTGAATTTTTGAAATTATTATTATTTTTTTAGTCTCTATTTCCCTCCCATTTTTTTTCTCTCTTTTTTTCGTTTCCTTCTGACACATACATGGATGCATGAAGTAAAGAGGGTATTGTCTGTTTGGGCAAGAAATAAGGCAAAATCACGACTTTGTCCTTGGAAAATGTTCAAGCAGATTGCACGTGAGCAATTTCCGTCCACAAAACAAATGGTAGTGATTTATTATCCTTATTTAGAACAATATCAAAATTTAAAATCAAATATATTATAATTAAAAAATTAAGAATCAAAGTGACACAAAATTTGAATTATAGAACCATCAGTCTATCCATTTGGTGTATCTGTTAAAACAAATTATAGATTATAATTTAACAGATTATAGATTATGACTTTAATTAGAAGTTATAAATCTGTTTGGTGTAATTGTTGGATTATAGATTTAAATTGTTGAGTGGTATTTGTTAAATAAGCTGTAAAGTAGTTTTTTCAATTAACTTTTATTTTTTGTTATTCACTATTTGTCTACATTTCTCATAAAAAAAAATATATATATATATATAGTCCATTTGGATCTTTTTCTATTTTGAAAAAAATAAAAAATAAAAAAAATCTAAGAGTATAACCGTAAATTAACATATCCACAACAGAAACTGATAACCAGAAGTAAGGTGTGAACAACTTCTTAGAATCAGCTTTTTGAATTAAACTAAGTTGTTAAAATCAAAAGGTATTTGAAATAAGTTTAACCAAATAGTCTAAAATAATTTTTCCAAAACAAAAAATTATAAATTAACTCAAAAAAACCCAAACAAACACCCCATATGTGAATAGGACCAGATACACCCCCATATGTGAATAGGACTAGATTGCAGTCTCCTACAATACACTACACAAAGAAATCACGTGAGCAGACATCAAAGGGTCGGCTTCAAATAAAAGTGGTGCTCTAAAGCACGTGCTTTTACAGCACTACTTTTAATGATCTCAAGCATTATTGTAATATGTAATCACAAGAATCATGACTTGTTCAAACTTATATCCCAAGGACCATTCAAATTCTGAGTCCTAGGGACTAAATTGCAATCTCTTTAATTATTGTGTCTATTTCAAATGGACTGCTTCAAACTAGTTGATCATCAGAATTATGATTTGATCACTGGCGGTGACAATTCCATGAATTTTGTTTTTGTTTTTATTTTATTTTTTATAGGTAAATTGTAGTTACATCTTAAGATTTAACTAAAATATAAATTACCCTTTCTGATTTAGAAATTATAAACACCTAATTGTTAGAGTTTAGATTTAAATAATATCAACATTATAAATTAAATTACTTGCTTACCCTTCAATACGTTAAAAAAATGACTTTACTACCCTCATTTCTTCAATTTTTTCCATTCTTTCTCACTAAAACCAACATAATGTCCAGTAAGTGGTAGGAAGATAAAATAATTAGGGAAGGAAATGAGACTAACAATTATATATATATATATATCTATTTAATAAGGCACAAAAGTTTTTGAAAATGTGTGAAAATATATAAGAGATATATTTGTATCAATGGCTGAGATCTTTCCTGATCAACATCTAACTCAAACATTCTTCTTCTGTCTCTCAAACACTCCTTTCATTCCTGCCAAAGTGTATCAAACACTCCTCTTCTTCTGTCTCTTAAACGTTTGCCTCCCACCTACCCCATCTCTCTCTCTTCTTCTTGATTTCAAATTTTAAACTCTTTATCTACTGTCGGTTTTTTGGCTTTTGAAGGTTATTATTGTAATTGTAAGCATGCCAGCAAGGATCAATCAGTCCTTACAGAAAATTAATTGCCAACCAATTATCAGATGATTGTGTTTTAGTTCTTTCAGCCTCAATGAAGAGGACTTTTACTGATGGCTTGATTTAGGAGAATTAAGCAAAATAACAATTAAATGAAGAACAGTTGAAGTATTTCATTAAAATGAAAAACTTACAATGATCCAAACTCAGCCTCGTAGAGGTTTACAGCAACAATCTACTTGAAACTATTCCTATGAACGACGTGCAGTGCATGAATGTAAAGTACAGGAAATGTAAGACTGGAAATGTAAAACTGGAAAGGAAAATAAGTATAATAAGACTGGTTTTTTGGATCTGAGTCTAGGGGCTTTTTTCTAGGCCTTCTCTGCTATTTATACTTCTCGAGGATGACCATCGAACTATATTTCCAACCGTCGAATTGCTTCTCCATGATCGCTGATCATGTTGCCTTATAATTAGCTCCACTGTGCCATCACTTACAGTTAGGCTTGCCTCCTAAATTTGAATTTAAATGTGAGTAACCGTTGAAGTCGCACCACCTTGCATCTCTTTGTTGATCCACTGCTACTTAGATCTCGTAATAACCAATACTAACTGCCACGTGTACGATCAGGATCGAAGACTTGAATAGTTTTCCTGTATTACTCTTATTCTGCCACGCGTCGAATTGTAATTGGCTTGTACAAAATATGTAGCCAACATTACCCCCCGCACTAATATACCCAATACTTGGTGATATTAGCGGATCAAGGTTTTTTTATCCACGTCTTAGAACGTGCATGGGCTTTGCATTCTTCCAGAAATGCAACTGTCATTCATCATCTGCATTAAACTCTTTTTCAATCTTTTGAACATCCCCACCACCTTAGTATTCGAACAGACTGATACATTTTTTATGGTCGAATCAATTTTCTCCTCTAATGATCGAGCACATGAAGAGTCATCTGATGATGCTGTTCCTCCTCGAAAGAACCTCCATGCATTAATTAGCCACCTTTACCCACCTTTCTATATGTAGGTCATGGATGCCTTTGCAAATTATCAACCTTTGGAGTACGAACACATTGCCCTTAATCCTTTGATTCAGAAACTTACAAATATGGACATGGGAAGTTCTTCTTCTAACTCACCCTTGGACTACGAACAAACTGCTCTCAATCCTTTGATTCAGAAAGTCGCAAATATGGACATGGGAAGTTCTTCTTCACAACCCTCTGCATGGGATAAGGCTGCAGCTTCTTCTTCCTCTAGGGCTTCTGACTGGACAAGTTGGTCAAAACCTGAGATCTGTGATTTAAGGAAGTGAATCAACCATCACTTTGTCGAGTTTACTAACCCTTTAGAGTTCCCTTCCTATGCGCGAAGCTCGGTGGTCTATTCTTACGTGCCTATTGACCGTCGACGCAGTTTGGAGGAGAATCTACTTGTAGCATGGTACACATCCTCCATGCCTACAAAGATAGTGCACACTGCCCGACGTTCCGAAGAGGCACAAGGGTACAGTTTGTCGTTCTTAGCCCAGAAGACGAAGTTTTGCTCTTCTGACTGGCTCGATTATATTAATGCCCTTGTTCCTTCTGCCCTTGCTCCTCCTCCTGAAGTAGAGGCTTCCATACCTCCTCCTCTGCCAACTCCTTGCTGGACAGAGAGACTGAAGCTTGCTCTTTCTGAGGATAAGGTCTTTTCTCCTTGCAAGCCTCTACCTTCTCCTACTCCAGCTGAGCGGAAGCAAGCCCAACTTCTGCTTGCAGCCTTCTCTTACTTGCCTTGTAATGTCCTTAAGGACGACATCCCTCTCAAGAACCTTCGATGGGCTTGTGACATTCTGACTCGGGGTCACATCCTCAACCCTCTTGCCCAAGCAGAGCTTCACATGTTTTTGGACCAATTTCCATTGCTCCTCCACTTGCATCGGACCTTTGTGGAAACTACTCAATCTTTGGACCAACTCTCATCCCTTCGAGTTCATACCCAGTACAAAGCAGAGAACTTCATTGAAGAATTTGAAAGCTTCAAGAATAAAGATTCTGCGTACTGGGACGACTTGGATATAGACGAGTTGGAACAAGGATTGAGAGAAACAACATTCGAAATAAAGGCTGAAGAGCTCTTTTATGAAGTGAGAGCACATCAACTTATGCAGCCAATCCTAGAAGAAATAGAGGATAAAATAAAGAAAGAACAGAAATTCATTAATCATAGTTGGACCAAATTTCATGATCTTGTTATTATTCTATTTCCTACTTTTATAAGCTTGAATTTGTACCCAAAGAGGGCCATTCTATGTAATTGTTTTTGCTTTAATACAACTAAGACTTTTCTTTGTTCGGTATTGTTCCATCTTGTCTTCATTTGTCTTTAAAAGCAAATTTAGGGCTTCGAACTGGACAATCTTATCCTTCGAATCTGGACTCAATCGTTTTAAATGAAACACTACAAAAAACCAACATGAACTTTTCCAATTTATGGAATAAAGTTAACAGTTTTGCTGATTTTATTTGGAATCAGTGCTTCGAATTTTAACAATCTTACCCCTTAAAGCTTGTTTTAATCATAACCAACATATGGCCATGGTTAGTATGATCAATTAATTTTAAATTGACCTTCTTTCCTTTGAACAACAGCCTATACTTTCAAAAATATGGAAGCTTCTTTTGAGGGCTGCACTGTTTTAGTTCAAAAAGACAATCTCTTTTTGTATATATATATAAACCAACTAATGGTTTTGATGTTTCGAATAACAATTCCCATCCTTAAGAGGTCTCAAGTTTTGCTTTGAAGGACATCACTCTCATTTAAGAAACCTAAAACAGGTCTTTAATTCCTTTGAAGTAAACAAATACTTGAGTATTCTTACATCCTTAGGTATGGAATGTGTTTCGAAGTCGGCTTCTGCTTCAAGTCATTGTTATTTGACTTTTGGCGCCAAAATCTGGTTTCGAAGCCAAATATTTTACTTCAAAGCTTGCATCAACATCTGGGATGTGTTTTTCCCTCCAAAAGTATCAATATTGAAGGAAACTCTTCATAGCTGTACTTTTAGTACTTAACGAATCACGCGATACATTTTGCAGACACAAAGGTTTTTAAAACCCTTTTATTTCGTGTTTTGAAATCACTCACTCGTTTAACACACAAACCCTTTATCTATACTAACTCTCTACCCCTTTTCCAAGTTCATCCTCTGAGAAAGCTTTTAATCAATGGCTTCTTCTTCATTGAAAGTACCAGATGTAGAGCGCACGAGCTCGTTTGTAACACTGAAAAGGATCATTGAGGCAGAATGTGAAAAGTACAAGGCCGGTGAGAAAAGCTCCATCGATGGACGCATCTTCATCCATTGACGTCATGAGCAATAGGACTATGAGCTTGGGCCTATCTTCAAGGAGATTCTTACTAAGCTTCCAGCGTTATATCCACGTCTAGAAGACCGCTGTCTCCTTTACGATGGTGGTCTTGACTGGGGAACTTGGAGGATGAACTGTCCCCACCGATGTTGGCCCACGGTGAGACCGGAGTGGCAAGAATGGTATGATCGGGTTGTCCCTGCTAGGACTTTGGACCTTTAAGAGCTCTACTTTCTCGATGCCCTTCGACTATCTAGGTTTACCATCTCAGAAAACCCTTTCCTAATTCCTGCTGCTATTTTCTTCTGGAATTCTGCTTTTAATTTTTTCCAATTCAGATGTGGGATGATGGCCCCTATTGTTCTTGATATTTGCCATCTATTAGGATTGTCTCCCATTGGTACCCCTATTGGACCAGATTATCCTGACTTACCAGTCCCATTTTCCCTCCCCTTCCTTAACTCATCCTACAGTGACTTTGTCAAGGCTGAGAATAGAAGGGAGGGCCCTGTAACTGATAGGGAATTTTTTTCTTTCATACTATATTGGCTTTGTAAATTCCTTTTTTGCACTTCTTCTCAAAGAATCATGCCTAAATTTGCCCATCTCGCCAAAGCCCTTGTCCTACAGAAAAAGGTGGCCTTAGCCCCATATGTTCTAGGTCATGTATATAAAGCTTGTTCTCTTTTCTGTGAGAAACCCCTACATGCCAATCAAGGAGGTCCATTTTGGATACTCCAGCTTTGGCTTTTTGCTTATTTTGCTGAGCTACAGTCTAAGTGCTTTAAATTTTTTGAGCCAAACCCTCCTACTCATGGCATGAGACTAGCCAATGCTTCACTTTATCCTTCTACCTTTGCTTTTTACTTCTCTTTCTTCCACCAACTTCCAGCTTCCCTTCCTTCTTACAGCTTTCGTCCCTTCGAACTCATTACTATTGGCCCATCTTGGTTGAAGAATTTTCTAAGTGATAGGCTCTGTGCTTCATCTCCTCAATAAAGATATATGGGCTTCTATTCTGATCCCTAGAGAGCTATTTATTGGGACTATGAACCCCAGAGCCTACAAATACATTGCTGAGCCTTATTGTCCTGCTCAATTTGCTAGACAATTTGGCTTCTCATAAGGGGTCCCAATACTTCTCTGCAGTAACACTAATCTGAGTCTTACTAGTAGGGATTTAAAGGTTCGAAGGTCTAGACTAGAAGAGACAACTTCTAAGTTTATATAGGACTTGATCGATTTTGAATATGTCCCTTTCATTCCTCAAGGTAACCTATTGAAGAGGTATCAAAACTGGTGGGTGACCAACATGAAAGTATACTTGGCCATTGCTTCTCAAGACTTATTAATGGTGCCGATGTGCCCCAATCTAAGTCCAAAGGAGCCGAGTTGCCACTTCTTCCTTCGTTCTTACCATTTCAGCCTTCTGCTCGCCACCACACGCCTACTGCGCTTCCATTCCTCCTAGAGTTATTAATGCCGCTTCTAAGAAAGGTATATACCCTTGTTTCTTCTCCTTTTGCCTTTTTATAATGCTTCTTAGCCTTATCTTTAGTTCTTCTTTTGTGAAGGTGGTGTGGGTGCTTCATAGGAGATTCTCCTCGAAGGCCCAAGCTTTACATCTCCTCGAGCAAACAAGAAGAAAGAAAATGAAACTCTTACGATCTCGAAAAAGGAGCAAAGTTCAATCGGCAGAAGAAGAAGAAGAAGAAGATGATCAAGAGCAAGAGACACTCTTACAAAGAAAGAAGAGAGCAAGCTGTCTCTTCTTCTCGATTTGGCTCAAGATCCCACTCATGAGACAACCGCCAGGAGTAGTGAGAGGAACTCAGTTCTAAGGAATCTGAATCCCAGATTGAAGAGAGAGAAATTGAGAAGCAGCAAGAAATACCAATATAGAGAAAAAAGAGAAGGAAGATGACTGTTTTCCCTTTTGATTTAGTTGAAGACCCTATTCATGAGGCAGCTGCCAAGGCAGTAGAGCAGGAACATTCTAAGGCCATAATTGTTTTTGAGAGAGCTGAGAAGAGACGACAGCAGCAATTCTTAAGAGATGAAGCTGCTGTTGCTGATGCAATCCAAAGAGAAACTGTAAGGAGGCAGCATATTGCTGAGCACTATTCTCTTCGCAGCCCTCCCATTGTTGTTACCACTTCTGAAACAAGTAATTTCTTTCATATCTCTATTCTTTTCCCTTGTCCATTTCTTGGTATTTGAGACTTGACATTACTTTGTACTTCTTCTTTTGCAGCAACAACTACTGAGCCTATTCTTCTAATAAGGACTTCCTCAGTTTCAGTTGAAGTGGAACAAACTCAAGATTTGGAGACCATTCAAATAATTCTGCCACTTCCAGGCCCTATATTTCCTATACCCTTCCTAAGGCCAAGTATTCCTGCATCACTTTTTTTTGGCTTAACTCCATATCTTCCTTACTTGTCTTTTGATCTATCTCAATTTAATTCTCTTTCGAGCCTTGCTCTTCCTTCTCCTCCTATGGAAGTTACAGCTATTACTTTCTCTTTGATGGTAGCTGATTCCCCTATAGAGGGTGCTGGTAGCTCTCCAACTCGTAGTTTATTACCTTTGCCTAGTTCCAACCCTTCTTCCCTTGATTTATTGGTGGCTAGAACCATAGAGACTGGTGCAGATGCTCCATCCATTTCTCCTATCCCTATGCAGTCCTTTGTGCCTTCCACCAAAGCTCTTTCTGCCCCCTTCATGTCCACAGATGAGGTAGACATTTTTGAAGCAAGACTAGCTAGTCTCTTCGACCTGCCTTCTACCTCTCCAATGGCTAGTGATGAGACTAAGCCATTAGTTTTGGCTGATTTCTTACTAAAAATTTTTGAGAGCTCTTCCTTCAGTAGTAAGCCTTCTTCACCTCTGATAGACTTGGACAACTGCCTGGAGCTATTGATATCCTTTTCGAGGATTCCCTTCGAGGCCTTAGAGAGACCTATAATAAGAAATGGCTTCCTTCAGTGCTGCAAGATTGTTGAGCAATTTGGCACGACTATCTCAAGTTATTTATCTCAGGCAGCAGCCACTATTGACTTCTATATCAACATTTGCCATGCTGCCAAGGCTGCAGAGGAAAAATTGGCTAAAGATCAGAGCTTTGTTTCTACAGTGCATACTGAGGTATCAGAACCAAAGGAACAACATTCTTCTGTCTCCCACTTTCGAACGCAACTACTGGAGAGGAAAGCTTAACTTGAGAAGGAGCTATCTACAGTGAACCAGGCCTTAATCTGAACTAACGCTAAACTGCAGATCACTAACCAAGGACTGGCTGACCGAAAGCAGGACATGACCACAGCCATCCAGTTGTTCTCATCATTCAAGAATAA
This sequence comes from Camellia lanceoleosa, assembly GCA_025200525.1. Classification (NCBI taxonomy): domain Eukaryota; kingdom Viridiplantae; phylum Streptophyta; class Magnoliopsida; order Ericales; family Theaceae; genus Camellia; species Camellia lanceoleosa. The sequence continues at coordinate 203,868,098 of CM045759.1, read as the reverse complement.
AACATCTATTGTAAAAGAACAACTGAGACATTGTAATGATTTCTGGGCCAATTTATGGTAAAATGTATTCAACTCTTTATGAAGAACAAATACTTATTTATCATTTGAGTATTCTCGTATTCTCGTATTTTTGTACGTAGTGTTTATTTTATTCGTTGTGTTTCCCAAATGGTTTGAAAATAAGGCGTCAAATATCTACCATTAATCTTTTTAGGATGTATGTATCCATTTAAATTTCTCAAATGGTATGCTCCAAAAGGCAGAACTCTATGAATTTGATATGGTCCTTCCCAATTAGGTGACCATTTTCCAAATTTATGGCTTTTAATCCCTATTGAGAGTATTGTCTTCCATACCAAATCACCTTTATCAAAGCCAATGTATTTGACTTTTTTATTATAGTTTTTGGCTGCTTTCTTCTTTTGAAAAAGAATGCTATTTAATGCCAGAATTCTAACTTCATCTATGCTTTCTAATTCCAAGCACATACTCTGATAGTATTGCTCAAGATCTAACTAGTCTTGGCATCTTACTCTCAAGGACTTAACATTAATTTCCACAGGTAACACTGCATCATGCCCATATACTAAGGCATAAGGAGTGACTCTTGTGCTTGACCTTAGGGAAGTTCTATAAGCCCACAATACATCCAATAATAAGTTATGTCAATCCTTAGGATTGTCTTCCACAACCTTTTGTATTCCTTTTTTCAAGGATTTATTGGATGATTCAGCTTGACCATTGGCTTGTGCATAATAGGAGGTGGAATTAACAAGGCTAATTCCAAACTTTGCTACAAAAGACTTCACCATTTTCCTATCGAATACCGTCCTATTATCAACAGTTATAGTTTGTGGGATACCAAATTTATGGATTAAATCCTTAATGAATCCAATGACCTCAATTTGGTCTACAGCTTTGTATGGCTTAGCTTCGACCCACTTAGTGAAGTAATCAGTGGCCACCAAAATGAAACAATGGCGCTTCGAAGAAGGTGGGTGTATTTTCTCCATCATGTCCATGGCCCATCCTCTAAATGGCTAAGGCTTCACTACTGCATGCAAGTCAGTTATGGGCACATGCCTTATTGTGCCATGCTTTTGACATGCCTGACAACCTCTTGCATATTTTATGCAGTCTTTAAGGATAGTTGGCCAATAGTAAGAATGCCTTCGAAGCAACCATCTCATCTTCACACCAGGCTAATGAGCAACAGATGCCTTCATGAACCTCAGCCATAGCTGTCAATGCTTCTTTTGGGCCTAAACATTTCAGCAATAGACCATCTCCCCCCCCTTTTGTAGAGAGCATTACCATATATCATGTATTGCATAGATTGCAATTTAATTTTTCTACTGGCCTTTGAAGATGGGCCAACCAGATACTGCATTATTGGATGCCTACAATCTTGTTCTTGTAAGTCATTATGATTGACTTCCAGGACCACATTCCTTTTATTTAAGGGTGGTATTAATTTCTGAAATGTTGTTTGGCTTATGTCCCTTTGAACATTATTCCTTCTCTTGAAATTCGAAGCTTTCTAAGGCACATCATTAGCTCTATTATTCACTTGGGACATGAGTTACATTTGCTATTTGAAATTGAGAAAGCAGATGTAATGCAACAACATAGTATGGCAACATGCTTATACTTTGACATTTGAAAATCCCTTTCACTTGGTTAACCACCAATTGAGAATCTCCAAATATGTCAACTGCATGAACTTGCAATCCAATAAGAATTCTGATCCTTTATTAAGGCTTCATATCTGACGATTATTAGAGCAAGTAATCTTATCCACCCTGAAACCATGTGTGGTTTCTACTCCTTGTGGTGATTTAATCACTATACCAATTCCAATTAGGCCATTGGCTTTTGATCCATCGAACCACATTTGCCATGGCTCAACACTAGCCATACCAAGTTCCATTATTTCTTGGCTTTCTGTTTGAGATGGATGGTCTGCCAAAAAATTAGCTAAAACTTGTCCTTTTACTGCTTTTTAGGAAACATATTCTAAATAAAACTCTGATAAGGTTAGTATCAATTTGCCAATTCTTCCCCTCAACATAGGTCTAGATAACATATACTTAACCAAATCTATGGTTGCAATTACCAAGACAGTTGTAGGCAAAAGATAATATCTTAATTTCATTGCAGCAAAATACAATGCAAGGCCAAACTTTTCTACCGAGTATTTACATTCACAAGAATTTAAAACCTACTAAGGTAATAAATGCTTGCTCCTTGCCTTCTTCATTGTCTTGGGCTAAGAAAGCTCCCAATGAATCCTCTTTGCAATTTATGTATAACTTCAAGGGCTTCTCACCCTTTGGTGGCATCAGCACTGGAGGGTTGGTTAAGTAGGCTTTGATTCCTTCGAAAGTAATTTGATGCTCTGCTGTTCACACAAATTCTTCTTCATCTTTTAGCCTTAACAAGGAAGAAAAGACTTTAGTTTTCCTTGTAGTGTTAGAAATGAATCTTCGAAGAAAATTAACCTGTCCAAGGAACTTTTGTAATTCTTTATTACTTGATGGAGGTCTGGCTTCAATGATGGCTTTGGCTTTATTCTGGTCAATCTGTATTCCTTTCTCGTGTACTACATAGCTCAAGAAGTTTCCAGATGATACACCAAAAGCACACTTAAGAGGATTGAGTTTCAACTTAAACTTTCTCATTTTTTCAAAAGCTGCTTCTAAGTGAAACAGATGCTCTTCCTTGGATTGGGATTTCATTACAACGTCATAAATATAACACTCTAAATACCCTCCAATGAGTTCGTGAAAGATAGTGTTCACAGCCCTCTAATATGTAGCTCCAGCGTTCTTCAGGCCAAATGGCATCTTAACCCATTCGAAGGTGCCAATATTTACAGGACATTTGAATGCTGTCTTGTGAACATCTTCTTCTGCAATGCAGATTTGGTTATAACCAGAGGGCCCATCCATCATTGATAAAATTTGATGCCCTGCCGAACTGTCTACCAACAAATCCACTATAGGCATTGGATACTCATCTTTGGGAGTTGCTAGATTTAAGTTTTTGAAATCAATGCATACTCTCATTTTACCATTTTTCTTAACTACACGCACAATATTGGATAGCCATTCAACATACCTGGCTGTCCTAATAAAGCCTGCCATGAGTAGTCTAAGAATTTCCTCCTTAACTTTTTGAATCACTTCCGGACTCATTCTTCTTGGTTTTTGCTTGTATGGCTTGAAGTTAAGCCTCATAGGGAGTCTATGTTCCACTAATGACCTATCTAATCTTGGTAGTTCATTATAAGACCATGCAAAACAATCTTTATATTTCTTCAGAACAACCAACAACTGGTCCCTGTCTAAAGCATTCAAACAAGCACTTATATAGATGGGTTGTTATATAGAACCTTCTCCTAAATTTACTTCTTCTAAGGGGTCTTGTACCTGAGAACTTACTGAAGCTCCTTCTTTGATCCCTTCTGGCTTCGAAGCAATCTCCTTGCTTTGTTCTGCTCCCAGATTCTTTGATTCAACATTTTTACCCTCATTCTCATAGATAAAGTCTGTCCATAAGGCTTCTTCTTCCTGTATCTCCTGGACTTTTGTTTCAATGTCCAATGCACAGTATTTATCAAGGGCCAAAACTCTGGCCTGTTGTTGCTTCTGCTTGCAGCCAATTATCATAGCTTCTTTCTCTTGCTCTTGCACTTTCTGGACTATTGATTTTACATCCAATATTGAAAACTTAATTAGAGCCAAAGACTTGGCTTCTTGTGCTTCATCTCTTTGCCTACAACCAGGCATCATTGTCATCCTTAACGACAACCTCTTCATCAGCACTTTTCTGGACTAAGTGCTTCAGGTGTGTCACCTCCTCATCAGCCGTCACTTCAGCTGAGCCATCAGGTTTCCTCAGTATACTAAGTGATGTCACTCCCTCAATATACGATTTGACCTCTGCGAAGTCTGCATAGGCTATGAAAGGTTGAGGATCTGCTTCAATTTCCTCTGTCTCTCCATTGCCCGATCATTATTTTCTGATGCAAAGAGAAAGACACACATTTGTTAGTGTGGATCCAATCTCGGCCAAGTAAAGCATTGTACTTAGCATTGCTGTCGATCACGAAGAATGCCGTCACACAGTTCCTGGTTCCCACACTCAAGTTGATGGGCAAAATTCCCTGAGCCATCTGTTTGTCTCCAGCGAAGCCAGCAATGGTTGTGCTGGTCGGGATTAACCTGGGGTTCCTTTTCCCTAGTTTCTTCAAGGAAGATTTCAGTAGTAAGTTCATCGCTGCCCTATTATCCACCAAGACTCGGTTCAATTGTATCCCATCGAAGAAGGCCTTGATATACAAAGGCTTGACATGTTGTGTTATAGAGTTCGAGGGATACTCAAAAGGATATAAGAGGTTAATACTCACCTTTTCTTCACTCTCATATTCAGTTTCCATTGGGGTAGCCATTCCGGAATTATCTTGCACCAAACTCACTTGTGAGTCTTAGCTAGAGACTGGAATTGGGTTAATTTCTTGCCCCTCTTGGTTCTCATCTCCAGCTTGGAATTCATGTGGCATTATGTGTACCATATTCACTGATACTGAGCCAAATTGAATGGCTGGCTGTGCCTATTTCTTCTCTTAGCCACCTTGTTCAGTCACTTCAAAAGCATCTTCCATGCTACATTCTGGTACATCATTACTAACAAACTCCTTCAAATGGTCTTTTTCGACTGGCTTTTCAACCAAAAATGTTTGTTCAGCTATGAAGGCTTCGAACATTTCTTCATCAACCATTCCTTTCTTTTGGCCTAGGCTAACTTCTTCTTCTGTCTCGCTATCACTCTCCATCAAAGCCTTCTCCAATCCTGCTAGACTGGACTTCTCTCTAGCTTTTAGTTCAGAGTGAACTTTGGCCAATTGTTCTCTGCTACAACCCATTTTGTCTTGCAGAGTTGGTTTTAGAGTATGGTCTGACTTTGGATTCTTCTTTCCTTCTGTCTAGACCAATGAGAAGCTTTCTCCACTTTCTTTCAGGTTTTTTCTGGTACTGAGTGTACCTACGCTGAATCTTCCTTCTTTGTGATCTAGAAATTATGGGGACCATATCTAGTTCCTTTGTTTTCGGGTGTTTAAGCAATACCCAATTGTTTGGAGCCACCGAAGGAGGTTTGACCATCCTACATTGGTTTCCAACAACATCTCTCTGGATGGACACTTCCCTAGGTTTGTTCTGCATCACAAACCAATCTGGAACTCCAAGTACCCACGAACTTACTGACTCATCTGTTGAACTGTTTCTTTCCTCCTTCGAGGCCATCTTTGAAGTTGGCTACGAAGGCCACTACTTGGACCTGGCTTCATGTTTTGGGCCTAACTCAGACCTTTGATGAAGGTAGCCACTTTTTGTCTTGCGTGATGCTGGTCTAGGGGGGCTAATCTCTGGCTTTGATCCCACAAACTGAGCCCCTCTCCGACCTCCTTTCAGAATGACTGCTCTCCATTCTGTAATAGTTAGGTGGCCTGGACTCATATAAAGGCCTCTTGCCTTTAGAATGCATCCTATCAGCTGTTGGCTCAACCATTAATGGCTGCTGCCTAACACTAGTTGGGTATGGCCTTTTGTTGTGAGCATTGGTTGGTTTAGGACGTCTCTACACATCCCTGTAGTATTGCTTCCCATCAATCAGGAGCCCTTTCAGCCACTTATAGCTCAACCTACACCTAGGACACATTCTTTGGATAACTGCTGCCTCCAAGGAATCATCATCCAGTGTTTCTTCATCAGAGTCTTTTCCCTGACTTGTAGAGCCTTGTCCAACAACTGGCAGACTTCTAGTGTCTTTATTAACAGTAGCCTGGCTGGCAACATGCATTTGCACATTGACCTTTTCCAATTTCTGCAGAGATAAATTCTGAAAGTCTAGTACAACAACATTAGCTGCACTTTCTCCAAGTTCTGGAAATGGATTACTGTCGATCCCCATGGCCTTTTCTGCTTTAGCTGGGAATTTTAGACTTCATTTTCGAATTTGTTCTTGGATCCTATTGAAAAAAACAATACTGTTTTTAGTTGAGTGAGACCAAGAATTATGCCATTTACAATATATTTTTCCTTTAAGTTCATCTGGAGATGGAATTTTGACTTCTTTTGGTAACTTAAGGAAGTTAGCCGCAAGCAAATGATCAAAAATGTCATCTGCCTTAGTTAAATCGAAAGAGTATTTCCTATGAAGGTCTTTCTTTTTAAACTGTTGGTCAATTGTTGTATCCTTATGAATTAATGCTTCACAGATCATAGGTTCTTTCCCCACAATCTCTGCTGCATCGATCTCAAATTAGGATATCTATAATATGTCTTGTACGATGCATTATTTCGATCTTGCTCCTCCTCTAATAATGCATCGTACCTAGATACCTTTTAAATGAGTTCCACTAAGTCTCTGAACTTAGTTGAGTCAAACTTCTTTTGAAGCCTAAACTCTAAGCCATTCTGAGCCAATCTCACGAATTTTGGCTCTGGTAGGATGACTCTACATTTATTTCGAGCCCTTTTAAATCTGGCAATAAACTAAGTAGCCTTCTCATCAGGCCTTTGACTCAACCTTGCCAAGTCTGCCATGGAAACCTCTGGCTCTGATTGGAAGAATTGAGCATGAAAAGCCTCTTCAATTTGTTGCCAAGTTTGGATATAGCCAGGTGTAAAGTTAATATACCATATAAATGCTCCCCCAGTTAGAGAATTTGGGAATAACCTTAACTTCATATAGTCATTATTAGTAAATTCACCGCGTTAAGCAGCAAACCTAGCAATGTGCTCCACTGTTGATTGGTTTCCATTCCCATAAAAAAGGGCAAAATCTGGTATCCTGAAACCTCTTGTGTATTCATGTACCCTGTCTACCCATTCTGGGTATGATTTTCTGTACACAAGAGTCTGGACCCCCCGAGCCATCGGTCCACACATGTCTCTAACAATATCAGCAATTTGGTCCCTAGGGACCATATTTTATGCCTACTGAACCACTACTGGAGGAACAAACACATGATTTGGTGGGCAAACTTGTGCCTGTGATCCTCTTGGTCCTTAAGGTGGTATATTTGGGACTGTTGTCCCTGTGGTGCAGGTTGTTGTTGGGGGTGTAGGTAACCCCTTTAAGCCTGTCCTGCGAAAGGTGCTGGAACTGGTGTTGTGTCTCTTCCATTTGTAGGAAAACCTTCCAACCCCCCGGGTATAAATTCAAATAAGGGATTAGTGAAACCCCTCGTGCCAGGTATGGCTTCGAACATTGGATTTGGAGCCATTCTTATGCCATTTTCTTATACTGGGCCAGATCCACTAATTTGCATGGCTTCACTGTTAAGCACTGAGGCATTTTGACCTGCTATAGGCCTCAAAATAGGTTCATACCAAGAGTGAGATGATGGTCTTTCATAGTTTTGATTACTAGTTTGACTATTAGAATGTCCATTAACTTGCATAGGCTGTTTATCTCTAGCCAATCTTTGCTGAGGGATATTTGAAACTTCCTCCATGTGTCTTACATTTGTTGGTTGGTGGGTATTCATTCGATCCAAGAAGGATGTTGCCCATCTTTCCATTGTGTTCATTAACTGCTGTCCCGTAGCATCTACTAGGCCACCCCATAGATTTATTGGCTGAGTAGATGGAACAGTGGATGGTCCAATTCCTTGGCCTTGTCCAATATTCTGAACATGTGGTAGTTGTTCCGAAGTGCTAGTCTGTTCGACCATAGGTTATGATGAACTGGGTGCTTCCACAGGATGTGTTATCACATTATCCTCTAGATTAGGTATTTCTACTTCTCCTTCTATGCCTTCTTCCAAGCGTTCATTTTCTCATTGTCTTCTACGTCTAGCCATTTCAATTTGTCCCACCGGGCGTGCCAAAAATATATGTTGATTTTTTGGCTTTCGAAGGTTATTATTGTAATTACGAGCGTGCCAGTAAGGATCAATCAGTCTTTACTGCCAACCAATTATCAGACGATTGTGTTTTAGTTCTTTCAGCCTCAATGAAGAGGACTTTTACTGGTGGCTTGATTTAGGAGAATTAAGCAAAATAACAATTAAATGAAGAACAGTTGAAGTATTTCATTAAAATGAAAAACTTACAATGATCCAAACTCAGCCTCGTAGAGGTTTACAACAACAATCCACTTGAAACTACTCCTATGAACGACGTGCAGTGCAGGAATTTAAAGTACAGGAAATGTATGACTGGAAATGTAAAACTGGAAAGGAAAATAAGTATAATAAGACTGGTTTTTTGGATCTGAGTCTGGGGGCCTTTTTCTGGGCCTTCTCTACTATTTATACTTCTCAAGGATGATCATCAAACTGTATTTCCAATCGCCGAATCGCTTCCTCTATGATCGCTGATCATGTTGCCTTATAATTAGCTCCACTGTACCATGACTTGCAGTTAGGCTTCCCTCCTAAATTTGAATTTAAATGTGAGTAACCGTTGAAGCCACACCATCTTGCATCTCTTTGTTGATCCACTGCTACTTAGATCTCGTAATAACCAATACTAACTGCCACGTATACGATCAGGATCGAAGACTTGAGTAGTCTTCCTGTATTACCCTTATTCTGCCACGCGTCGAATTATAATTGGCTTGTACAAAATATGTAGCCAACATCTACCCATTTCTCTCTTAGCTTTTGCCTCTACATTTCTCTCTGGCTTCATCAGAGCTTACTCCGACTGTTGTTCAAAATCACTCCGACCTGCAGCTTGATTCTCTTCGGCAGCTCAGTTGCAAAATCAGAGCTCACTTCGACCATCGACCACTCCTGTAAGCTTATTACAATATGAGTTTGGTGTGATTTTAGCTTTATGATCTAGGTTTGATGTCTTTGTTGGGGTGGGGCTTTTTTAAGGTTGGTCTATTCTGGGTTTGATTTTAGTTTGGCCCTCAAAATATATTGGAATCATGTTGAGTTTGAAATCATGTTGGAATCAAAATATATTGGAATCATATTGGAATCATGTGTATTTGAGTTATAATTTGAGTTTATACATATCTGGGTTTATACATATCTATATATATCTGGCTGTCATATTTATAGATATCTAATTTGAGTTATAATTTTAGTTTGGCCCTCAAAATTTATATATCTAGGTTTATACACTCTGGTTAGAATTTGGGTTTATATATCTAGGTTTATATATCTGGGTTTATATATTTGAGTTAGAATTTGGAATCATGTTGGTCTAACACTCTGGAATCATCTGGGTTTATATATCTAGATATCATGTTGTTGTGTAGTTTATACACTGTAGTTAGAATTTGGCTGACTTGGTTAACACTCTGGTTCTCTCTTTCATTTGGTGGTAATATCTGCTATGGAGTTTTTTAGGTATTCTAGGTGATTCTCAATCATTTTGATTTAGGTATTTTCTGGATTCTCAATCACTCTGGTTAGAATTTTGTTTTTCTATATGTTCAAGAAACTGATATGGGTTTCTATATTTTTAGGTATTTGGATTGCTTTAAACTGATATGTTTTTCTATATGTTTATGTTTGTGTTTGGCTGAGCAAAAGAATAATTTCTCCTAGGTTTCCTTTTCATAAATTTAATTTTTTTTCTTTCTTTTAAACAAAGCCCAAAGTAATTGTTTGTGTTTGTTATTTTTTTTTTTAAATTACATAAACTCCATACATATGATAAACTCCATACTCTTGGAGAAGAACACGGAGTAGAATTGAAGCAATTAAAAGATATGATAAACTCCCTACCTTCCCTGATTATAATTAATACATTTTTTCAATTAAATTCACTTTCAAGTCTTTGTACCCACTGTTTGCTTTTTGAAGCAACTTTCATTTTGGTTTTAGTTTTGGTTGAGGCAAACAAATTGTCATTTTGGTTCAAATATCCAAACAATAAATTAACTGATATGGGTTTCTATATTTTTAGGTATTTCGATTACTTTAAACTGATATGTTTTTCTATATGTTTGTGTTTGTGTTTGGCTAGGCAAAAGAATAATTTCTCCTAGGTTTCCTTTTCATAAATTTAATTTTTTTTCTTTCTTTTTAAACAAAGCCCAAAGTAATTGTTTGTGTTTGTTATTTTTTTTTAAAAAAAATTACATAAACTCCATACATATGATAAACTCCATACTCTTGGAGGAGAACATGGAGCAGAATTGAAGCAATTAAAAGATATGATAAACTCCTTACCTCCCCTGATTATAATTAATACATTTTTTCAATTAAATTCACTTTCAAGTCTTTGTACTCACTGTTTGCTTTTGAAGCAACTTTCAGCTTTGGTTTTTAGTTTTAGTTTTGAGGCAAACAAATTGTCATTTTGGTTTAAATATCCAAACAATAAATTAATTGATGGTATCTTCTTTTTGTAACTTTGGTTTTTAGTTTTATTTTGTGGATAAATTGTGTTACAAACGAGTGAACTCAGATCAAACCCATCACAACATTTTTTAGTTTTATTAGAAAGCTGCAGAAACCAACCAACCCAACAGATTTTACATCTTTCCCCATGAATACTTAAAACTTTCATCAGATTTTAGAGTTTAGATTTTAGATTTTTTAAACTTTTCATTTTATTTTCAATATGTTGGGTTAGATTTTTTGAATTCCCAACACATTTCCCCCCAATTTCAAAACTCGATCCCGCTGTCGAATATAGAAGTCATTGGAAGGAAGACAGCGTAATGGAGACTGAAGTGTAAATAAATTAAATATATATTTTTTAAAATCTAAAACTTGACAAAAGCGTTAAGTAACAACTTCTTTGTATAAAAATAATTAAAACAATTAAGAGGATCAAACTAAGTAAATTGCAGTTATAGAGTAGTTTGTTAAGAGAATAAAAGACAAGCTACTTTCATCATTGGGTATTGACTATTGTTAGGGAAAATCTATAATTCCCCACAAGTAAATCAATCAATGGGAATAAAAATTAATACGGAAAAATTAAATCAAAAGCAACACAATAATTTTTATATGGTTTCCTCAATGTGAGGTACGTGCACGGGATCGAAATCCGATTCCACTATCAACCAAATAAGTTTCCAAATGATTACAAACGAGACACGAATAGTCTCACAAACCACCCTTAGGTGAATTCCAAATAATCACAAATAAACAAGAGTTGTAGAAGATCCAAAATAATAGACCCAAATTAACTCCACCAAAACATCCAACTATGAAGCCGAAACCGAAACACACCAACTCAAATTTTTCCACCGAATTGGTTTTTCAATGTTGTTGCAGCCGCACAACACCTTTACCTTGGGAAAACCAATATCTCAAATATGTATTGTGAATCTAGGGTTTTTTTATCAAAACTTTAGTTGTTTCCAAACTAAATTAAGTCTCCACAAAATTAGATATAATATATAAAAAAAATATTATAACTAATACCAAACCAAATTAAACTCTTATAATAAACCAATTGGGTCCCACACTCCAATAAGGAGGTATACCCAACAATTCTCTCCCTATCGACTTAGGTGGAGAGATCAACCATACCCGCCAAAGTTCGACACTTCAAATGTTTATTCCTGGACAAAGTCTTTGTCATCATATCCGAAATATTATCATCTGTGTGAACCTTTTCGAGTTGTAACAATTTCAAATCTAACACATCACGAATCCAGTGGTATCTCACATCAATGTGTTTCGATTTCGAATGAAAAGTAGAATTTTTACTCAAATGAATAGCACTTTGACTATCACAATAAAGCACATACTTTTCTTGCTTCAAACCCAGCTCTTGCAAAAATTTCTTCAACCATAACTCTTCTTTGCAAGCTTTCATAATGGAAATAAATTCAACTTCGCTAGTTGAGAAAGCAACAACACATTTTTGTAATTTAGATTGCCATGCCACAGCTTCCCCTGCAAAAGTCATCAAATAGCCCGAAGTAGATTTCCTAGAATCAATATCACCGGCCTTGTCAGAATCTGTGAACCCATCAAGCATCGGCTTACCATCCCCAAAACACAAACACACCTTCGAAGTCTCTCGAAGATACCTTAGAATCCATTTTACCGCTGCCTAATGTTCTTTACCCGGATTAGAGAGAAAACGACTCACCACACCAACGGCGTGAGCAATATCCGGCCTTGTACAAACCATGGCATACATTAAAGAACCAACTGCTGAAGCATAAAGAACTTTCAGCATCTCTTCCTTGTCTTTCTCACTTGTAGGACATTGATTCGAACTAAGCTTGAAGTGACCCGCAAGTGGACAACCAACCGGCTTTGCTTTATTCATGTTGAACCTCTCAAGAACTTTCTCAATGTAGCTTTCTTGAGATAACCAAATCAGCCCCTCTTTGCGATCACGAACAATTTTCATACCAAGTATTTGCTTTGCCGGTCCCAAATCTTTTATAGCAAAAGACTTGCTCTACTCCAATTTCAACCTGTTAATCGTAGTGTAATCTTGACCCACAATTAACATGTCATCAACATAAAACAAAAGAATAATAAATTTGATATTTGGGAAATTTTTCACAAACACACAATGGTCCGAAGTGGTTTTAGAAAACCATTATTCATCATGAAAGAGTCAAATTTTTGTACCATTGCCATGGGCTTGCTTGAGACCATACAAACTTTTCTTCAATTTGCAAACAAAGTTTTCTTTCCTTTTTCCACAAAACCTTCGTTGCTCCATGTAAATTTCTTCTTCAAGATCACCATGAAGAAATGGTCTTCACATCAAGTTGCTCAATTTCAAGGTTCATACTTGACCATACCAAGTACAACCCGAATAGAAGACATCTTTACAATCGGTGAGAAAATCTCACAAATTCAATACCTTTCTTTTACCCAAAGCCTTTTACAACAAGACGTGCCTTGTACATCAGATTCTTGCCATCATTCTTCAATTTGAAAACCCACTTATTTTTCAGAATTTTCCTCCCTTTAGGCAACTTTACTAAATCATAAGTCTGGTTTTCAAGCAAGGAATTCATCTCCTTGTCCATGGCCTTTTTCCAATCACCTTTCTTTGCATGCTCAATTGCTTCTTGGTAGCTCTCAGGCTCCCCTTGATCGGAAATCAACACAAATTTATTGGGAGGATACTTTCTTGAAGGTTGTCAATTCCTTGTAGATTTCCTCAACTTAAGTTGTGGTGGCAGTTCTTGAGTTGGATGCTCTTCCTCAATTTTTGGCTCAACTTCATTAGGATTAGCATCATCCTTTACATCTTCAATGGGTGGCTACACATCTCCCCCGTTTTCATCATCAACTGAAGATGAAGGAGATGGATCCATGTCAATGAGGTCACTAGTTTTTGGCTCCGGTTGATCACCTTTACCAAAGTCTTCAATTGTTTGGTCTTCAAGAAACAGAACATCACGACTTCGAATGACTTTCTTGTCGATCGGATCCCACAATCTATATCCAAATTCATCACACCCATAGCCAAGAAAAATACATTGTCTTGACTTACTATCAAGTTTGGACCTCTCATCTTTTGGAATGTACACAAAAGCTCGGCAACCAAACACTCTCAAGTGCTCATAAGACACATCTTTGCCGGTCCAAACTCTTTCAGGAACATTACCATTCAAAGGATAGCAAGGAGACAAATTGATCACGTCAACCGCTGTCTTCATTGCCTCACCCCAAAAGGATCTTGTCAATTTAGCTTGTGAAAGCAAGCACATTGTTCTTTCCACAATGGTGCGGTTCATCCTCTCGGCAACGCCATTTTGTTGAGGAGTCTTCTTAACTGTCTTTTGGTGCCGAATACCTTGGCTGCGACAATACTCATCAAATGGCCCAATGTATTCACTACCATTGTCTGATCGGATGTACTTCAATTTCTGCCTTGTTTCTTTTTCAACCATGGCCTGAAAATGCTTAAATATTTCTAGAACTTGATCTTTAGTTTTTAGTAGAAAATCCCAAACTTTCCTTGAATAGTCATCAATGAAAGTAACAAAATAAAGTGGACCACTATGTGTTCTAACTTTTAAAGGACCACAAACATCCGAATGAATCAACTCCAAAACATTTTCTTTTTTAGAAGCAACATTTTTCTGAAAAGAAACTCTATGTTGTTTACCGCCAAACAATGAGCACAAGTTTTAAGATGTGTACCTTTCAAACCGGGTAGAAGCTCTTTCTTGAACAAAACTTGCAGCCTCTTTTCACTCATGTGCCCAAGTCGTCTGTGTCACAATTCAGTAGAAGTATCATCTTTAAGTGCATTGACAACACCTTCACAAATTTTTCCTTGCATCGAATAAAGTGTATGAGTCTTCTTGCACTTAGCCACCACCAAAGAACCCTTTGTGAGCTTCCATATTCCATCACCAAATTTGTTGTTGAAGCCTTCATCATCTAGCTTCCCAGTAGAGATCAAATTGAGGCGAATGTCGGGAACATGCCTCACATCTTTAAGCAACAATTTGCAGCCTAAATTTGTTTCCAAGCAAACATCACCCATGGCAATAATCTTGGACAAACCTTCATTACCCATTCGAACATAACCATAATCTCCTTTGGTGTAGGTAGTGAAGAAATCAACTTGAGAAGTCACATGAAAAGAAGCACCAGAATCAATCACCCAATTACTCTCTTGGCCCACAAAATTGATACAATCATCTTCACAAACAACCATGAGATCATCAGTAGTAACTGCCGTTGTGTCTTCTCGCTTCTTATCCACACTTTTGTCACGCATTTTCTCCTTATTCTTGAGCTTTCGGCATTCCCGCTTCATGTGCCATTTCTCATGGCAATAATAGCACTCAATGTCTTTCTTTGAAAAAGAACCATCTTTTGATTTGTCACGGCTTTGATCCCGACCATGAGGAGGCTTACTCCTCCCCCTTGTTTTACTTCGGCCTCTCACAACAAATGCTTCTGAATGAGAGGAACCTGATTTTCTTTCTAGTTTCTTCATTCAACAAAGCTACTAGTGACTTGGCCTATTGTGACAACTCCATCGGGTGCCAAATTACTAACGGTCACAACCAAAGTCTCTCAACTTTCAAGCAAAGAACTAAGTAGCATCAAAGTTTGCAACTCATCATCAAAAATAATTTTTATAGAAGCAAGTTGGTTAACAATACTCTTTATTTCATTCAAATGTTCTAGTATGGGGCTGCCATCTTTATATTTTAAGTCAACCAACTTCCGATACAGGAAAGCTTTATTTTTGGGTGATTTTCTATCTTAAAGCATCTCTAATTTTGTTCATGAAACCTGTGTCGATGTTTCAGTAACAACATGATGAAACACACTATCATCAATCCATTGACAAATAACACCAACGGTTTTTCGATTAAGCCTCTTTCACTCATCATCTTTCATACCTTCAGGTTTGCCACTATCACCCTCAATGGGTCCATAAAAATCTTTACAAAATAATAGGTCCTCCATTTTAGTTTTCCAAGTTACCCAATTGCTTCCATTGAAGCTAGACATACGACCCACATTCCCCTCCATTGATTTACACAAAGAAATAAACCCAAATAAACCGTAAGCTCTGATACCAGTTGTTAGGGAAAATCTATAATTCCCCACAAGTAAATCAATCAATGGGAATAAAAACTAATGTGGAAAAATTAAATCAAAAGCAACACAAGAATTTTTACGTGGTTTCCTCAATATGAGATACGTCCACGAGATCGAAATCCGATTCCACTATCAGCCAAATAGGTTTCCAAATGATTACAAACGAGACACGAATAGTCTCACAAACCACCCTTAGGTGAATTCCAAATAATCACAAATAAACAAGAGTTGTAGAAGACCCAAAATAATAGACCCAAATTAACTCCACCAAAACATCCAACTATGAAGTCGAAACCGAAGCACACCAACTCAAATTTTTCCACCGAATTGGTTTTTCAATATTGTTGCAGCCGCACAATACCTTTACCTTGGGAAAACCAATATCTCAAATATGTATTGTGAATCTAGGATTTTTTTTATCAAAACCTTAGTTGTTTCCAAACTAAATTGGATCTCCACAAAATTAGATATAATATATAAAAAAAAATATATTATAACTAATACCAAACCAAATTAAACTCTTATAATAAACCAATTGGGTCCCACATTCCAATAAGGAGGTATACCCAACAACTATGACATGGATCCTTCTGCCAAGTCATTTGACGACCGTAACTCTTTATCAATATAAGTGTAACCAAAGTTAATTGCATATGGAGAATTAACTAAACATTTGTTTATTTATGACATTTTTAGAAGCAGAATGAGTAAAACAAGATTAAATCTGAAATATAATAAATAAAAGCCAAGAAGATGAAGAATAGTATCAAAATTAATGTGCACTATGTCTATTCTATATTATAAAGGGAATAACACACTTGGGGGTGGTTTGGGGTTTAATTGCAATTCCACTCTCATTATTATCGAGCGATTGAAAGATTTAATTGCTTCAAATTTAAACAATTGTCATGATTGATCTAATTGTTTCATGCACATAGTGTGTGCCCACACTTTATGGAAATAAAAACTTCCCTCCAACATTTTTGGAAGGTAATTCCATCAAATAGTAGGTATGGTTGTTTTTTCATTAGTTATTAATTATACCCACAAATAGGGGCATGTATCTTTACTCTAGACTCAAAATTGATCCTTTTTGCCTATTAAATTCCCAGAAGTTCTAACTTAACCCAAAAGTTTGCTTTGAATCAAATTGGTTGTTTGTGCACCAAGTATTTAACATTACCCAAAAAAATGTATTTAACATTTTATTATATAAAAAAAAATTATACCATTCAAATGTAATATATTTGTTATGTGATTCTAAAAAGAAAGGGATTGTTTTTTTTCATTTAATTTTTTTTTGAATATTTAGAGTTCCTAATTAAAAGAAAAATTTGAAAGACTTGACATTTTAACATTTATGTGTAATATGGCAAGAGAGTTTATGTTATTTATTTACTTATTTTTTGCAACTTTTTACGGGAGTATAATATTCTATGTTGTATTTCAAAAATTCTGGTCAATGTACATGTGTGTGTATTACTTTAGTTGCCTTCATGAAATAATTATTCATTATTGCTTATCAAATGGCTTTGTTATATGGTGAATTTTTGGTTTTTTTTGTTTTTTTTGTTTTTGGCATAAATTTAGGTTTAGACTTTCCAAGTCATAAATGGTGAACTTCAAAATATTTATGATTATAATGGGTTTTGATTTTGATTTTAATTTCATCTCTATAAAATTGAAGTCAGTTAAGAAAGAGAAAAGTTCAAATTTAGACAATTATTGTGCTCCAGTTTTAATTTAAATTATCATTTTAATGTGATTGTTAAAAACCATCTATTCTAAATGCTAGGTTGACTTAGAAAATGTGAGTTTGATTATGGGTTTCTCAAAGATTGTAGAGAGAGAGAGAGAGGTTATTTGGGACTTCGTTTGTGGTTAGTCTGAGAGGGAAGGGATTGTTTGTTTGGAGCTATTTAAAAAGAAAGTAAGTGTGATTTATTTAGTTGATCTTCCTACAACAAAAAAATTAAACTAACACTCAAAAAAATTATTCAACATTTTATTTGCTATGTAATATATTTATTTAGTTGTACCATTCAAATGTAATATATTTGTTGTGTGATTCTAATGTATAGATGATAAATATTTTTCATATAATCTTTTTTTTGAATATCTAGAGTTCCTAATTAAAAGAAAAATTTCAGAGAGTTGGCATTTTAACATTTATGTGTAATATGGCTAGAGAGTTTATGTTTTTTTATTTTTTATTTTTTATTTTTAAGGGAGTATAGTATTCTATGTTGTATTTCAAAAAATTCTGGTGAATGTATATATGTGTGTATTACTTTAGTTGTTTTCATGAAAAAAAAAAATGTATTCAACTTACAAGTATTTAACTTAACCCAAGTATTTAACATAATCCGTTTTGCTTTGAATCAAATTCACCAAATATTTAACTTAACCCAAAAAAATGTATTTAACATTTTGTTATAAGAAAAAAAAATAAAAAATTGTACCATTCAAATGTAATATATTTGTTATGTGATTTTAAAAAGAAAGGGACTGTTTTTTTCATTTAATTTTTTTTTTGAATATCTAGAGTTCCTAATTAAAATAAAATTTTCAGAGAGTTGGCATTTTAACATTTATGTGTAATATGGCAAGTGAGTTCATGTTTTTTTTTTTTTTTTTTTTTTTTTTTTTTTTTTTTTGGGCACCTTTTTAAGGGAGTATAGTATTCTATGTTGTATTTCAAAAAATTCTGATGAATGTATATATGTGTGTATTACTTTAGTTGCCTTCATGATAAAAAAATGTATTAAACTTACAAGTATTAAACTTAACCAAAGTATTTAACATTATCCATTTTGTTTTAAATCAAATTCACCAAGTATTTAACTTAACCCAAAAATATGTATTTAACATTTTGTTATAAAAAAAAATAAAAAATTGTACCATTCAAATGTAATATATTTGTTGTGTGATTCTAAAAAAAAAAATGGACTGTTTTTTTTTTCATTTAATTTTTTTTTGAATATCTAGAGTTCCTAATTAAAAGAAAAATTTGAAAGACTTGACATTTTAACATTTATGTGTTTTTTTTTGTTTTTTTTTTGGGCACCTTTTTAAAGGAGTATAATATTCTATGTTGTATTTCAAAAATTCTGATCAATGTATATTTGTGTGTATTATTTTAGTTGCCTTCATGAAATAATTATTCATTATTACTTATAAAATGGCTTTATTATTTGGTGAATTTTTGTTTTTGTTTTTTTTTTTTGGCATTGGACTTTCCAAGTCATAAATGATGAACTTCAAAATATTTATGATTATAATGTGTTTTGATTTTGGTTTTAATTTCATCTCTATAAAATTGAAATCAGTTAAGAAAGAGAAAAGTTTAAATTTGAACAATTATTGTGCTCCAGTTTTAATTTAATTTATCATTTTAATGTGATTGTTAAAAAACATTTATTCTAAACGTTGGGTTGACTCAGAAAATGTGAGTTTGATTATAGGTTTCTCAAAGAATGTAGAGAGAGAGAGAGGGGTTATGTGGGACTTGGTTTACGATTAGTGCTCTGTGTTGTAGAAATTAGTATGAGAAGGAAGGGACTGTTTGTTTGGAGTTATTTAAAAAGAAAGTGAGGGTGATTTATTTAGTTGATCTTCCTGCAACAACAAAATTAAACTGACACTGAAAAAAATTTATTTAATATTTTATTTGTCGTAGTGTCAGACAGAAATTAGTCTGAGAGGGAAGAGACTGTTTGTTTTGGAGCTATTTAAAAGGAAAAGTAAGGGTGATTTATTTAGTTGATTTTCATGTAACAACAAAATTAAACTAACACTCAAAAAAATTTATTTAATATTTTATTTGCTGTGTAATATATTTATTTAGTTGTACCATTTAAATGTAATATATTTGTTGTGTGATTCTAATGCACAAATGATAAATATTTTTCATATAATTTTTTTTTGAATATCAAGAGTTCCTAATTAAAAGAAAAATTTCACAGACTTGGCATTTTAACATTTATGTGTAATATGGCAAGAGAGTTTTTTTTTTTTTTTGCACCTTTTTAAGGGATTATAGTATTCTATATTGTATTTCAAAAAATTCTAGTAAATGTATATATGTGTGTATTACTTTAGTTGTCTTCATGAAAAAAAAAATGTATTAAACTTACAAGTATTTAACTTAACCTAAGTATTTAACATAATCAGTTTTGCTTTGAATCAAATTCACCAAGTATTTAATTTAACCCACAAAAATGTATTTAACATTTTATTATAAATAAAATAAAATAAAAAACAATTGTACCTTCAAATGTAACATATTTGTTGTGTGATTCTAAAAAGAAAGGGACTGTTTTTTTCATTTAATTTTTTTTTTTGAGTATCTAGAGTTCCTAATTAAAAGAAAAATTTGAAAGACTTGACATTTTAACATTTATGTGTAATATGGCAAGAGAGTTTATATTTTTTTTTTCTTTTTTCTTTTTTTTAAGGGAGTATAATATTCTATGTTGTATTTCAAAAATTTTAGTCAATGTATATGTGTGTGTATTACTTTAGTTGCCTTCATAAAATAATTATTCATTATCGCTTATCAAATGGCTTTGTTATCTGGTGAATTTTTGTTTTGTTTTTTTTTGGGGCATAAATTTATGTTTAGACTTTCCAAGTCATAAATGGTGAATTTCAAAATATTTATGATTATAATGGGTTTTGATTTTGATTTTAATTTCATCTCTATAAAATTGAAGTCAGTTAAGAAAGAGAAAAGTTCAAATTTAGACAATTATTGTGCTCCGGTTTTAATTTATCATTTTAATGTGATTGTTAAAAAACATCTATTCTAAACGCTGGGTTAACTCAGAAAATGTGAGTTTGATTATGGGTTTCTCAAAGAATGGAGAGAGAGAGAGAGAGAGAGAGAGAGAGAGAGAGAGAGAGAGAGAAAGAGAGGGAGAGAGAGAGAGAGAGGCTATTTAGGACTTGGTTTGTAGTTCGTGCTCTGTGTTGTAGAAATTAGTATGATAGGGAAGGAACTGTTTGTTTGGAGCTATTTAAAAAGAAAGTAAGGGTGATTTATTTAGTTGATCTTCTTGCAACAAAAAAATCGAACTGATACTCAAAAAAATTTATTTAACATTTTATTTGCTGTGTAATATATTTATTTAGTTGTACCATTCAAATGTAATATATTTGAAAATGTGATTCTAAAGTACAGATGATAAATATTTTTCATATAATTTTTTTTTTGAATATCTAGAGTTCCTAATTAAAAGAAAAATTTCACAGACTTGGCATTTTAACATTTATGTGTAATATGGTAAGAGAGTTTATGTTTTTTTTTTTTTTTTGGCACCTTTTTAAAGGAGTATAGTATTCTATGTTGTATTTCAAAAAATTCTGGTGAATGTATATATGTGTGTATTACTTTAGTTGTCTTCATGAAATAATTATTCATTATTGCTTACAAAATGGCTTTGGTATCTATTGAATTATTTTTTTTTGAATTATGATTATAACGGGTTTTGATTTTTTGGTTTTAATTTCATCTTTATAAAATTGAAGTCAGTTAGAAAAGGGAAGAGTTCAATTTTGGACAATTGTTGTGCTTCGATTTAAATTTTATCATTTTAATGTAATTGTTAAAATATATCTATTCTAAACAATGGGTGGGTCTTTTTCTTTTTCTTAGATGTTTATATTTTTATTTATTTCTTCTCTTCTTGATTGTAGCCTGTTAAGTATTTTCTGTCCATGACAGTTATTTATTTAAATAAAATTTTGAATTTTAAGTACCTCTCTTATAATGTAAGGCCTATTTCTAAACTCGATCCCGCTGCCAGATATTAACTTCATGGAAATAAAAACTTTCCTCTAACATTTTTGGAAGATAATTCCATCAAATAGTAGGTATGGTTGTTTTTTCATTAGAAATCAAGAAAGTATTCAAGCTATTTCTTAGGATTAGTGGTTAATTATACCCACAAACAGGGGCATGTTTTTTTTTTCTAGAGTCAATTTAGTCATGTATCTTTCCTTGGTATATGTTTTCATTTGACTGTTGTAAATTGACTGTTCTTTTTTCCTTACCCATTCTTCTGATTATCTACCTTAAATTTGTTGGCACCACAACATCAAAATTGATCCCGTTTGCCTATTAAATTCCCAGAAGTTCTAACTTAATCCAAAGGTTTGCTTTGAATCAAATTGGTTGTTTGTGCACACCAAGTATTTAACATTTTATTATAATAATAAAAAAAATTCATGTATTAAACTTACAAGTATTTAACATAACCCGTTTTGCTTTGAATTAAATTCACCAAATATTTAACTTAACTCAAAAAAATGTATTTAACATTTTATTATAAAAATAAAATAAAATTATACCATTCAAATGTAATATATTTATTGTGTGATTCTAAAAAGAAAGGGATCTAGGGTTCCTAATTAAAAGAAAAATTTCGGAGACTTGACATTTTAACATTTATGTGTAATATGGCAAGAGAGAGAGGGGTTATTTGGAACTTGGTTTGTGGTTAGTGCTTTGTGTTGTAGAAATTCGTCTGAGAGGGAAGAGACTGTTTGTTTGGAGCTATTTGAAAAGAAAGTAAAAGTGATTTATTTAGTTGATCTTCCTGCAACAAAAAAAATTAAACTTACACACTCAAAAAAATGTATTTAACATTTTATTAATAAAAAATATTGTACCATTCAAATGTAATATATTTGCTGTGTGATTCTAATGTACAGATGATAAATATTTTTCATATAATTTTTTTTGAATATCTAGAGTTCCTAATTAAAAGAAAAATTTCGGAGACTTGGCATTTTAACATTTATTTGTAATATGGCGAGAGAGTTTATATATATATATATATATATATTTGCACCTTTTTAAGCGAGTATAATATTCTATGTTGTATTTCAAAAATTCTGGTGAATGTATATGTAACGCCCTCAAAATAATACATATAAACTCACATTCTTGACATGCATAGACATAAGAGAATAAAACATATTTCCATTTATCAGAGTATTTATTACAAAAGTATTACATGTTGACAACAAAAGTAAATGCCCTACCGGCTTACAACTTTCCAAGCCAACACTTGGTTACAAAAAGAGAGTACTAACTCAGATACACTTTAAGCCCTTGGCTTGAATTTACATGTAATACCAAAAGTGAACAACAAAAAGATCTATCAGCCTCAAAGCCTGCCAAGCTACATCTTGGAGGTGACATATCATCTGAACCTGAAAATGATGTCCCTTATAGGGTGAGCCAAAGCCCAGTAGAAATATACTAAACCAATTATGAGCAATAACTAAAATATTAGCGTTTGATAAATGATTAACACTTGTAAATCAACTTACAACACATTCTAGTTCCATGACAATTTCATCTGTGTTTCATTTCACTTTCTTTTACTTATCCAATTTACATTTATAAACCTGGCTCAATATCTAGCCAAACAATTAAATGAGACTACAACTCATAATAAGACACTTCCGTTATTCACAATTCACATGAGATTACAACTCATATTAAAAACACTTCCATACTTCAATTATCTACGTTATGCAAACATAATTAAGATTTCGGAACTTTTATCCTGGATACTCCGGCTAACTTAATTATCAATGGAGTCCATCCCCTATCTCCTCCCAAACAGGTTTGAGAGTCCATCCCCTTATCTCCTCTCAAACCATGGAGTACATCCCCTATCTCTTCCCAAACAATATATATATACAATGTATTTAAACACTTATCATATACAGTGATCAATCAATACACATATTCAATGTATTATTCCAACCGTCATATTCAATGATATATTCCAGGTGATTAGTTTCAATTTTCCCTAATCAACATACAGTGTCTACAACAATCAAGATTATCCTCCACCGATAATCCAAAGCAGTTATCTCTAAACAGATAATAAATTTATCAACAGATAAAATACCAACATTTTCATAGGTGAGTGATTAATTTATCAAACTACACCATTTACTCTCACAATTTCCCAATTTCATGATTCTCAATTCAATTTCGCATTTCCCCAAATTAATTATTCAACATAATTAGGGCATTTTTTTCCCCTTTCTCGAATATCAACCCTAAAGTTCAATTTCATCAATTTAACAACAATAATTCCATTTATCAAGGTCTCATATACACATGGGTTTTAACATTTGAAAACCCCCTTTTTATAACCTGAAATTAAGCCATAACTTTTCCAAAATTATCAAATAACACCATTTAATCAAAATGACTAAAATTTATGTAGGAGTAGGTTATCCCTACTTTGAAATTAGAAGCCCAAAGGAGTTGATGAAGAAAACTCAAAGTGCTCCAAATCCACAGTTTTTCAGATTAAAGTGAAGCCCACGCCACCACCATCTATCTTTCTTACAAAGAGATTTGGGTGGAAACACTCTAGAAATAGATGAAATCCTAGAGAGAGAGAGAGAGAGTATAGAGAGAGAAGTAGCTGGGGCTAGGGTTTGAATAGAGAAGAAGATGAAAAAGTAAAGTGTAACCTATACTGCCAACTGATATAATCGAGACTCGCTCGAGCGAAGGAGTGGTCGCTCGAGCGACCAGACACAAAGAAACCTCGCTCGAGCCAACAATTCGATATTTCAGGTCTGCAACCCAGAAGCACGTTCGAGCGAAAGAAAGCTCGCTCGAGCGAAGAAACCCAAAACATACAGCTTGCTCGCTCGAGCGAAGGAAAGCTCGCTCGAGCCAAGAAACACAACCTTCAGGTCCAGAACCAGACGCAGACACACGCTCGAGCGAAGGAACCCTGACTCGAGCGAAGAAGCTAAAACACAGAGCTCGCTCGAGTGACAAAAGCCTTGCTTGAGCAAAGACACCAAAAACTGGGCAGCAACCATTTGTTTCTAATCACTACCAACCAGTTACAAACCTGCCCAACAAATCCTAAAACTCATATACAAAGAATTAAAGGATGGAAATGAAACCTACACAACAACAACCATCTACAGAACCGAGTCCGGAATACAGTAGCCAATGGAGGGAAAACCGGGATCGTTATAGTATATATATGTATATTACTTTAGTTGCTTACAAAATGGCTTTGGTATCTGTTAGAATTATTTTTTCCTACATAAATTTATGATTATGATTATAACAGGTTTTGATTTTGGTTTTAATTTCATCTCTATAAAATTGAATTCAGTTATTAAAGAGAAGAGTTCAAATTTGGACAATTGTTGTACTCCGATTTTAATTTTATCATTTTAATGCGATTGTTAAAATACATCTATTCTAAACATTGGATTGGCCCTTTTTTTTTTTCTTATTTTTATTTATTTCTTCTACACTTGATTGTAACCCGTTAAGTATTTCTTCTCCTCCTTATTTAAATAAAATTTTGAATTTTATTATCCGATTTGATAGCAACAGATTTGGAAATAACATTTCATTGCCAATGAAATTCATGTTAATTTTTATTATATAACCAAACATTTTTAGGTTGAAGTACAACAATTATTGACAATATCACTATTTTTGGTCAAGTAAGGTTTTTTTTTTTTTTCATATAAATTTAAGTACCTCTCTTATAAATTTATGTACAACAATTATGGACAATATCACTATTCTAATTTTTTTCCCCTCATACTTAATAGATGGATGAGGACTTACACCGAACCATAATATCACCTCCATTTACTAATTTTCTTATTTATGTATATAAAGTTTTATTTATCACTCTAAAGTTTTTGTATGTATAGGTTCGATTTCTTCAAGAAAGAAATGTCAATGTTGTTATCCGCAATGAGCGTGACCTTAATACTATTCGCATTTGTAAGGTAAGTCTAAAAGTCACTTGAACATTGGATATGTATTTTCTTATTATTTTAAAAATAATTTATAAATATATTCTACTTATTTTTTATAGGCAAAGACAAAGGAAAAAGACAAAGCAATATCAAAAGAAACAAAAAAAGCTATCCCTTATGGCAAAAGAAAGGAAAATGCACATCCCATGGTATGGTTTCTCAACAATTTTTAAAAGTTTCTTTTTCGAATATTATATAGATTTTTTTAGGAATTGCATAGTGTCATATACTCTTTTTTATGTACATTTTTTACAAGTTTCTTTCTCAAATATTTATTCAATTCTTTTTATTGAATGTGAAATGTTTTTCTAAACCATGTTAAAGTAATCATTTGTACAACATGATTACTTTAATATGTTTACTTTAAAGTAATCATTTTCATTACATATTTTTAATATGTTTGTCTATTTGTATGAACTCATGTTGCATTTAGAACATAGCATAATAAAAATATAAGAGAAGAATAAGAAACAAATATGTAATGAAAAAGAAACTACATAATATAATTTTTTTAATTTTTATTTTTTTTACAAGAAGTTCTTAAGGAAAGAAGAAAAAGACAAAAATACATTATAATATAACAGAAACAACAAAAAGAGTGAAAAGTAAAGTAGAAAACATTACACACTAATATTCACATTTTACGTACCCAATGATCTAATATTTACCTTTCAATGTACATTTTGTAAAGAGATGGGTAGTGTCTTTAAACCAATAAGTGAGTGCATAGTGAGTTTGCAGTTTTGTGTGCTTAATGTGTTTTCAAATTATTTTTCCTTCCCTTTTTAAATTTCATCAATACATGTATTGGTTCTTATATGACTAATAACTTAACCGAGTGAAGAGGAAAAGTTAGTTAAAAGGAAGAAAAAATACATGATGAAAGAGATGCAAGTTAATTAATCTTCACATTTTATGCACCTTCTTATATAATATTCACATTTTGGGCACACAATGATAATATGTTATCAAAAGCTGCATTGGGTCAATGCGGCACGTAAAAACGTGAAAAAAATCAAAAGCCATGTTCTGCATACCAATTGGGACAACGCCTGCGACGAGAACAAGAAAGAGAAAGATCAAGATCGAAGGAATGTATTAACCCAAAACAACCTTCTTTAACACCAAATTGGTAAACAACTGTGTGTAATTTGTTCACAATCCATTTCTATAGGCCTCCTCCTACAACCCCATCTAGAAATGTTGGTGTGGTCATCTGTGATGAGTACGACCTTAATGTTATCCGTGTTCATGCGGTAAGTACAAAATCAAGTCAAACATTGTATGTATTTTATTTATATAAGAGTTTTTTTAATCTTTTGAATATTTTACTTATATTTGTTTTGCAAAAGAAACAGAAAAGGTCAACCCAATGTCTAAAGGCAAAGAAAAGATGGCTCATTCTAGTAAGAGAATGTCAAATGCGTGTCAAGTGGTATATATTCTTTTTAAAAAATATGATGCAAAACTAATCAAAATTTCGAATAGTTAAAAGATATGAATGTATAAAATGAATTTATTGTTTTATGTTGTTTTTGTAGAATGATTATAATATATTTTCCTGTAACTTGCTATTATTTGTATGTGTTTTTCAAATTTATTTATTTTTATTTTGCATGGATACATGTGCATTTATAATGTACCATCCATAAGTTACTACTTATATAAAGAGAATAGGAAAAAAGAAATGAATGAATAAATAAAAAAATCTATAAAGAAATGAGAAACTAAATAAGATAGATTTTTAATTCTTATTTAATATATAAAATAGAAAACAAAGAAAGGGAAATGGAAGAAATAAGAAAGAAAGAAATAAAGATAACACTATTAAATGTATAAAACAAAATTAAGAGAAAGGGAAGAAATAAGAAGATAGTTTTATTTTAAGCACAAAATATTCACATATTTTGCATCAATGATAAAATATTTTCATTTTTGGCACAAAATGATAATGTAATATCAAAAGCTGCATTGGCCCAACGTGCATGGCGAGAGCGTGAAAAAATTGAAAAGTCATACTTTGAATTTCAATGCTTGCAACGAGAACAAGAGGGATTAGAAGAATGTGTTTAACTAAGACAACGTTCTTTAACACCAATTCGTCGCGATTGCACTCGCTTGGAGTGGGAAACAATAACTGAAGATTCTCATTTGGCACAAAAACGAACAATGGTTACCCATCATTCTACATGTTCGTTTTCTATGCCAAGCACATCTTTTGCTCCACAAAGGAATCGGTAAGCTGCTTTGTCTAATCTTGAAATACATACTTATACTGTTTTGTTTTATAGAATTTTATTTATACACAAATATTTGTAGGTCTATTCCTATAAATTGATTTCTTCAACAAGATCTATGTACTAATGATGAATTAAAAGATATGCCTACGAGTACATCAATTGACGCTCGGGCACACAAAGATTCTTGCCGCCATTATCTTGGCAAGATGGATGTATTATGTCCTTATTGTTCAGCCTTACATTGGATGGATAAAAAATTGACAAAATCATTTATAAAGCGTCCCTTATTTGGAACTTGCTGTTTGTAAGGAAAGATTAGGCTACCTTTACTTATCACACCCCCTCCACCACTTCAAGTATTATATGATAGGAATAATGATCAATCAAAATCCTTTCGAAGTTATACTCGAGTGTACAATGCAGCCAATGCCTTTACGAGTCTTCGTGCTATATTGGATCCTAGAGTACTTAGTGAAAGGGGCCCTACATCATTCACAATTCATGGGGAATTGTGACATTGAACAGGATCACTACAACCACAACCAAGGCAGGATGTGAGTTATGCTCAACTGTATATCTATGACCTTTATTCAGCTTTAGAAATTCATAATCGTAGAAATCTTAACTTGAGAAAGGATGTTCTCAAAACCATTCAGGATAGTTTGTTGCAAGTCCATGCATTTGTAGATAAATTTCGCCAGGCTCATGCCATTTTACATCAATTAGACTCGGCAGGACACAATCTACCTGTTCATCTTCATTACAATTTAACAACTGATCGACGTCGGTATAACCTACCAACTACAGATGAGATTGCAATTGTAATACCAAGTGATGGAATAGAGGTTAATGAAATGAGAGATATTATCTTACATTTTCGAGAAAATAATGAGGTGATGCAAATTAATGAATGTCACCCAGCATACTTGCCATTACATTATGTTCTATTATTTCCATTGTAACAACCCCGATTCGGAATTAATTACTAATCCGTGATTAAGGATGTTAATCAAGTGATTAAAACAATTATATGTTAATTGTGTATTTTTGCATGCTATTTGATTTTCTATCTGTTAATCATAGTAATATCTGTTGTGAAATCTGCTTTGATATGAAAATTGAAAGCCTTATCGGCATCCGAAACCGGAATTGGTTACATGTATATGTTATTGAGAATTTTTAGAATGTTATGGCAAATTTTATTAAAAATTGATTTAATCTAATTAATTAAGTTGCGTTTGGCAAGCCTTATGTTTTACTTAATGTATTATGGCATCATAACTATATATATGAGCCCTTAAGGTTATTTGAGCTCATCTTGCCCATTGTTGAGTGCAAAAATCTGAGATTGTATTCTAGAGAGAGAAAGTGTAGGAATTGAAGGGAAATTAAAGGCTTTGGCTTGAATTCTTCAAGATTGTACAAGTATCTAGCTAATTGAAGACTTTAGGTAAGATTGCAACCTCTAGATTGTGCATCTAAGTCATTTAGCATGAGATTTATTCAAGATTATGAATTTAAATGCATAAAATAAGCTTAGAATGAAGGAAATGTTGCTAAGTCATACATGCATGTATGAATTTGTCAAGAGCTCTCATATTTGAACATCATTCATGCCATTAGAGATGAAATTAAAAGCTAGAAGTCACATGCATGCATAGTTCATAAAGGTTTGAGGCTCAATTGCATGTGTTGGAAGTGGAAGGAAAGAATTTGAATGAATTTGAGGCATACATGCATGGAAATATGGAGTTTTGACATGTTAAGTTTGATTTTGAGCATCTAAATTATTATGGTAAGTTATTTGGTACATGTATGTTAGAATCACCATGTTTTATCACTTGAATTCATGTTTTGAGAAGGAATTTGCTACATGCATGGGGCCTTGGAACTCGATTTGGTCAAACATCATGGATTTTGAAGATAAGAGTTGTATGTTCTATATGCATGAATTTTTGGGTCTAATTTTGGTAAATTCATGAGTTTTGAGTAAAAAGAGTTTGTGAAAACCATATATTCATGTTTATGAATAAGTTTTCCAAGTTTATGAGCAAGCCATGCACGAATTTGCCATTGAATTTGCATTTGGAAGCTCGAAACTTTGTTTTGGAAACCCGGAATTTTTGAAGGTCGCTCGAGCAGGGGATTTGCCGCTCGAGTGGACATTTCGTGCATCTAGTAGTTTTGCAGGCTATTACAGCTCGCTCGAGCGACCACTTGGGCGCTCGAGCGAACCCTTTGTATATTGTTGATCCGCTCGAGTGTAGCAGTTGTGGCTCGAGCGTAGATTGAGACCATCCAGTATTTTTGCAGGCAGACCAGTCTGCTCGAGTGACCAAAGATACGCTCGAGCGGCCAGGCCAAATTCAGCATATTTTCAAAAGGCATTTAGTGTTCATATTTTTGTTCCCATCCTTTTCTGAGCATATTTAGGCATGAATTGTGAGTCCTTTAAGAGTAATGAGCCAAGAAATAACATGAGTGATTGAATTAGAAAATATGAGACTAATCCGAGACTCAAGAATGTGATTCACGTGTTTATGAGATGAGAATTGGACCGAATAAGAAAAACAACGTAAAGAAAGCTAAGCCATGATGGCCATATGAATGTGTAATGATAAGATATGTTTGTGTTATGTACTTTTGTGTTTGTAGGCCAACGTCCGGAGATTGATTGACCGTTTACGGGAGCGCGCTGTGAGTAACGTTATTGTAAAGATATGTTTATATGAATTATATTCCAAATGTGATATGTTAAGTCATGATTTCTGAAATGATTATTTACGTAAATGAATGTCCTATGTTTGAAATCTATTATGGCATCCATAGATAGTCCCAAGTCATGGGAAACGGCATGTAAATGTGGGTCCATGACATCTATGTGATTACGAAATCTCGTTAGCCACTCCATTGTGGTAATATGTGTTTAATCGGTATTCGGAACCAATTACTCTAGTCGGAAGACGATATGTGATGTGTTCTATGGGATGCACCATTAATATATTCAGATATGAGAATGATTATGTTATGATTTGTCTTATCATTATGAAATGTTCGGAATTCGTTCACTAACCCCTTTACCTTAATGTTATTCACTGGGCTTTAACTCACTGTGTGTATATATATGTATAGGTGGGTATTCTGGAGATCGAGCCTGAAGGCTTTTGTCTGGATCTGTGTTCTGTTGTCAGCCAACCATTATGTCTCACGTGGAGGTTCTGAAAGTGTCATGTGTTATAAGTTCTGGTTGTTTATGTATATAAGACTCGTTTTGTTTTTGTTGGCTGTACTTAAAATGTTACATGGTGTGTGGGTATAACGTAACAATGACTTATGGTTATGCATATTTAAATTTTTAAATATTCCATTCATATAAGTCAGCATAGCTCATTAGACAATTTTATTTTTGTATTTGCTTCCGCTAGTCCTTTATTTATATTTATTTGTTCAGAGGCCTTCAGTAATCTAATGATTACTGGTCGGTTAAGAATGGATACAATGCTTGAAAGAGGCTACAATTATAAAAACTAGATATCAATTGAAGAGATTGTTTAGTATTATTCTCACCTAGTGCTCTCCACTAAATCCATGTGCATTATGGAATCAATTCTCAATGCATATATGTGATGATCTTGCACATAAGATTCGTACATTGTTTGCCATTTCTAACCCAACTGAGGCACAAATTGAAGATTATGGTCTCCATCTTTTGAATCAAATGCTCCATGAATCAGACAAAAGTTTAATTGACTTCCCACCCATGCCACAACCTATTGCAAATTGGAGTGCAGTAGTTGGTAATCGATTGATATTCGAACATCAACAATTGCAGAGTGAGGCACAACATGCAGATCCACAAATTACTATTGATTGTCTCAATAATGGACAGCGGAATGCTTATGACACAATCACTTCTTTAGTTTTTCAAAATAAAGGAACTTTTTTCTTTCTCAATGGGGGTGCTAGAACAGGGAAAACATATCTGTACAATAGATTGCATTAAAATGTCGCAACCTCGGCCATATCGTTGTTATTGTGGCTTTGTACGAATCGCATCATTGTTACTGGTAGAAGGTCGCATTGCACATTCAACATTTTCCATTCCTTTAGATGTCTTGGAAAATTCACTTTGTGGGTTTAGCAAACAATCATTACAAGCTGAGTTATTTAGAGAAACAAAACTCATAATTTGGGATGAAGTTCCTATGCAACATAGACATTGTGTTGAGGTGGTTGATCGTACATTGAGGGATATTTGTGATAGTGAAAATCCATTTGGGGGTATTACTGTTGTTCTTGGTGGAGACTTTCGACAAATCTTACTAGTTACACCCAAAGGAGTTCGTGAGTAAATTGTGAATGCATTATTAAGACACTCTATTCTATGGAAACATATATATATATATATCTTAACTTTGGATTTGAATATGTGCTTGAATCATGAAGGCCATGAAAATGTTAATTTTGTAAATTTCTTGATGGAGGTAACACTACTTTAACCTTTTTCCTTATTATATAAATTATTTTAAATTAATAAATTGTGTTTACACTATTACTTTTTTATTGATTTCACTTTTTTTTAGATTGGGACCAATCCTCAAGAAATCGTTAACCTTCCACATTAACAATACACAAATATCAAGATTTGAATGAATTACTCTCTACAGTTTATCCACAATTGAATATGATAGAGACATCAACCCCAACATTTTTAACTAAATGCACAATTCTGTCTGCGTGTAACGATGATGTCAGTGACATTAATACTGCTGCATTGAATATCTTTCCAAGGAGATTATATACTTATCTTGCAGCAGATAAAATGCCTGAAGATAATGAAATTGATCCTACCATTACAAATAGATATCCTAATGAATATTTAAATTCATTGGATCCTCCTGGACTGCCAACTTTTAAGTTAGAGTTAAAAGTGGGTTGTCCTATAATATTGTTGAGAAACATTGCACCGAAAGATGGACTATGTAATGGTTACAAGATTGATGGTTGCTAAGTGCGGCACTCGCATAATTGAAGCTCAAATTTTAATTGGAGAAAAGTTTGGCAATTTGGCATTCATACCAAGGATATTTTTGACACCATGTTCTTCAGAAATGCCTTTCTAAATGACAAGACGTCAATTTCTAGTCCGATTGGCATATGTCTTGACCATTAATAAATCTCAAGGACAATCTGTGAAATTTGTTGGGGTTGATTTGTGTATATCAGTGTTTAGCCATGGGCAATTATATGTAGCATTGTCCAGATGTACATCCTTTGATCGTATAAGTATTCTCCTCTCTAAAGATAGTTTGGATTCTACTATAAATATTGTTTATCTTGAAGTGTTG
Source organism: Camellia lanceoleosa (assembly GCA_025200525.1). Taxonomy (NCBI): domain Eukaryota; kingdom Viridiplantae; phylum Streptophyta; class Magnoliopsida; order Ericales; family Theaceae; genus Camellia; species Camellia lanceoleosa. The sequence continues at coordinate 203,835,147 of CM045759.1, read as the reverse complement.
TTGTAGTATTCTATGTAGATTAAATCACGTTTTATCAGCAGGTAACCATGTAGATTTATTTCTACTGATTATATAACTTTTTATAAAAGTTCAATTTAATAATAATTTGAAATATGGACTTTTGTAGGATTGGATTGAAAAATCTATAGAGCTTAAAAGGAGAAATACAACTAGCTTGCTTCGATGGGGATGTAATAAGGTTAATTCAATCTCAAAGTATTTTGATATGTATATTTCCAACAAATGTACTAATCTATATATATATATATTTTTTTTTGTTTCCACAAATTACTAGATTGTTGTGCATGTTCCTCATTGGGGATACATACAAGTTGATACAAAGACTTTTTGAAAAGTAATGAGGAGGAAGTTTGGGCAAACACATATTTGAAGACATGTTATTGACACATCTTTTGTAAAGCATACATATTTTGAAAAGCTTTAACCCACTTTTTGTAAAGTTTTAACCCTCTTTTGGTGTATGACAATATAACTTTAATTTCTATTTTTTGTTCAGTGTTTACACTTTTTTTAACTGCCACTTATATTTTGATTTGCAATATTGGTGAACATTATAAATCTTATATGTTTGTTTCTTAATTTGCATTAAGATTAGGAGGAGTTGTTATTTTATTTGAGTTTTGTAGAGCGTATAATACAAGCAAAATTGTTATAAGTTCTTTAAGAAGAAAAATATTTCAATATATTTTTTCAGTATCTGTTGGTGAAAATACCAGAAACTAAACTATATTATTGATAAATGATGCAAAGAAAATGAGATACAAATAGATCAGGCTAAGGCACGGATATCTCGTTTTCTTTAAGGAGATCAAGCCCACTGCGGTAGGAAGAATCCAAATACCGATGCAACAGTCACAACACTATGACTTGTCCCCTCTAGGATACAACAGCCCGACCACTTGTCGTATGGTTCAGGCCAACTCTGCACAAGATGGTGAACCCAAAGCTCCACCAAGAAAAACACCATTCTTTGGTAGTAATCTCTCTTGTATAGAAAATAGTTGATCTATATAGATAGAAAAGAGTAGACTATTTATAGGCCATTAGGACTTTACAGTTACACCAAAAATAATGACCATTAAACAAGAAAATGGTTACACCAAAATAATGATCATTAACCAAGTTCATGAATTCTATTTAACCTCCATTTATGACCAAGAGGTTACCAAAGTAATGAAACCCTATAAATAAATATAAGATATTAAAATGGTCCAACAATCCCCCACTCATTTTAATATCAACAAGGATAAAAGAGATTACTAAACAAAGATAGATTAGTATGTATCATGAAGGTATGCTCTGCATTGAACCTTCATTAGTGAAACGATAACCTCTACTCCAGAGTCAGTAGTGGTCTCAAACTTAAACTATGACTGCTTAAGGGAAATAAAGAATTACTGCTCACACATAATAATCCAGGTGTTGACATGAGCTTTAATAGCTACCACATTACGGCCTTATGCTAATCCCAGTTTTTTTATGAGCATATTTGAGAATAGGCCTTGTCCTCATAGAAAGCAGCCCTACTTTTATGCTCACATAGGTGAAATCTATCAAGGATGTTCCTATAATTTACACACCCCACTCAACAAGAGCTACAGAATTTCATTAAGAGTATAAAAACTCAACCCTCCAACATTACAGGACAAATGCACTTACATCATAGGGATGAATAACAAAATATTAAAGAGTGCATTTTTTACAACCACTATATGATTCGTTCTTCCCATTGAACCTAGTTACAGGATCTCTGGTCCCTAGGTTGGGTATCCTCATACATGGTTTATGATTTTATAGGCTTCAAACCCATCCCCCTCGATGTATTCCAAATCCTATCTCTCGCCAAGGCCTTGGTTAACGGATCCGCAAGATTATCACAAGATCTTACATAATTCACAGTTATGATGCCATTACTCAAATAGGATCTCACATTACTGTGTTTTCTTCGAATAGGTCTGGATTTACCATTATAAAAATGATTGTTCACTCTACTAATAGCAGCAATGCTATCACAACGAATTAACACAGGATGAATTGGTTTTTCCCAAAAAGGAATTTCATGTAAAAAATCTCTCAACCAATTCGCTTCCTCACATACTGAAGCTAACGCTATAAGCTCAGCTTCCATTGTAGAATTAGCAATTATCGTCTGTTTTTTAGACTTCCAACATATAGCACCACCACCCAAGGCAAAAATAAAACCCGAGGTAGAGAGAGAATCACCTGACAAAGTGTTCCAATCGGTATCACTATATCTATCAAGTACCGCAAGATACTTGTTATAAAACAAACCATAATTTTTGGTTCCAGATAAATATCTCATAATTCTTCTCATAGCTAGCCAATGATCTCGACTTAGTTTGCTAGTAAACCTGCTAAGTACTCCAATAGCATATGCAATGTCAAGTCTAGTATAGTCAGTAGCATATCTCAAACTATCAGTCATGCTAGCATATTCCTTTTGATTAATTACTTCTTTTTCATTTGTTACAACAGATAAGTATATGCTTGCATCAAAAGGAGTAGCAACATGTTTACAGTATAGAAAATTATATTTTTTTAAAATTTTCTCAACATAATGCGACTGATTAAGAAAAATGCCATCCTTAGTCTTGGTAATTTTAATTCCCAAAATAAAATTGGCTTCACCAAGATCTTTCATATCAAAATGGCTATTAAGCATACTTGTAGTCTCATTTATAATATACAAATTAGAGCCAAAGATAAGTAGATCATCTACATAGAGGCTAATAATCACATGTGCATTCTTACAAGTTTTATAATATATGCACTTATCACATTCATTAGTCTTATAGCCATTCTCAAGCATGCAGGAATCAAATTTCTTATGCCACTGTTTAGGAGCTTGTTTTAAACCATAAAGGGATTTAGTTAGCTTACACACCTTACTTTCTTGGCCAGGCTCCACAAAGCTTTCAGGTTGGTCCATGTAAATCTCCTTATCTAGATCTCCATTTAAAAATGCTGTTTTTACATTCATTTGATGAATTTTTAAATCATGAATTGCAGCCACTGCAATCAATAGTCTAATGGATGTAACTCTAGTAACCGGAGAAAAAGTATCAAAGAAATCAAGATCAACTTGTTACTTAAAACCTTTAGCGACAAGCCTCGCTTTATATTTATTTATATTTTTATCCGGTTTAAGTTTTTTTACGAAGGACCCATTTACACCCAATAGTTTTACAACCTTGAGGAAAATTGTAACAACCCTCACTTTGAATCAGTCTTGCTTGCATGTATTTTGTATGACCTTGAATTGTCAAGTTTGTAATCTTGATACTTGCCTTGTTTTGCTTTGTTTTATTGTAAGTTCTTTGGAATTGTGTTTTGTTTGGAGCGTGAGGTCACCAAAGATAGTTTGCCTTTGAGCCTTTGCGTTTTGGCAGCTTTTGGAACCTTAGCGACCTCCATCTTCACCCGGCATGTTTGCCGAGATGTTACCTTTTGGGCAAGTGTGTATCGCCGAGGCTGTGATGTTTTGTGCTTGTAATCTTTGTCCTTGGGCGGTATGGCCTAGGCCGAGATGTGGTACACCTGAGCCAAGGTGTGGCACGCCTTAGTCAAGTGTCGCCTCCCTAACCTTTGTCTTTGTTGACTGTTGTCAAGTCTTGTCTTTGGCCGAGGTCATTTCTAGCTGCTTAGCCGCCAAGCGTGTTGTGTACGCTTTGTCGAGACTTGTCTTGTCTAGCGATCACCTTTCTAATCGCACCAATCCGGTGATGCCACGTGTCCGTGAAGGCTATGGCTATGATACAGTGCCTATATTACATCATTGTGTAACTTTTGATTATGATTTGGTCTCAAATCTTTGTCTTGTTTAGAGAGAGAAGCTCTAGAACTTGGAGTTAGAATTTTAGTGTGAGAGTTGAGCTCGAGCTTGATCGTGGAAGATCGAACCGTTGGATTTCAGCTTTTGAGGTTAGATTCTTGTTCTACATCGATTGTTCTTATTGATCATCTAGATGCATTGCATGATTGGATCTGTTTTGCATGTCATGCATTGATTTGAACTTGGTTTTGAAAGAGAAAATGTTGTTCTTGTGTTCTTAAAGGAGAACCTTGTTTTGATCCGAAAGTTTGGAACAAGAATCATGTTTTGTGTTTGTTCTTGCATAATTTTCTCGAATGAGTACCCTAGTCCACGTTTTTGAACTCTTAGCTTGAAAACCCCAGATTGTATATGTGAGTTGGATTTCAAAGATGCATGATCTTGTTCTTCGTGCCCTTTGAAAGGAAACTCGGGTTTTCCTAACTTTGCCTTGTTTTGGCTTTTCGAGTCCACACCTCGGCGGGGAGGTGTAGGACCTCGGCTAGACTGGATGGTACCCAGTGCACTTCCTGTGATGGGAAATAATGTTTTGATTCCTTGCATGTATGTGAAGCTTCGTTTTGAGAGTATGGTTTGCTATGTGATTGTAGGACTTTGATCTTTGCTTGAGCCTACACCAAGACCGAGGTGAGTGGTGCTTTTAATAAAGCTATGTTATAAAGCTTTTGATAAACCTTGCTTGTTTCGCTTTGGTAAAAGTAATTGCTAAGCATGAATGATTAGCCTATTTTGATGTTTTGTATATGGGCTTGTTTTGATGGTATTCTTGAAAGTCCCTGTCTTTGGAGGACTCTAAACTTTAGCAACACTAGAGGAAAGGTAAGTATGAACTTCCCCGATGATGTCCTTGTAATGAGTTGAGCTTTGTTTGGTTTCTTTGGAAAGTCCCTTGCAATCGAGGACTCTAAACTTTCGCAAAGACATCTTGTTAAAAGGATACGGTCCTTTCTTTGGAAAGTCCCTTGCACCGGAGGACTCTAAACTTTCGCAAAGACATCTTGTTAAAAGGATACGGTCCTTTCTTTGGAAAGTCCCTTACCGGAGGACTCTAAACTTTCAGACATCTTGTTAAAAGGATACGGTCCTTTCTTTGGAAAGTCCCTTGTCCGAGGACTCTAAACTTTCGCATGACATCTTGTTAAAAGGATACGGTCCTATCTTGCTAAGATAAATGTTAAAGCAGACTACGGCCTAAGTAACACAAGTCCCTTGTGCTAGAGGACTTTAAACTTTTGTAGCACCACTTGGTGAAAAAGGGCTACGCCTAAGTCACAAACTTTGTGAAAAAGGGCTACGCCTAAGTCATATATCCTTGTTATGTTTTGTCTTGAAGATTACCTCGGCTACTACTTGTGCTATCTCGGCAAATGTTTTGACTTGTAAGACTTGTTGGATGAATACGGTTCATCACTTGATTCGATACAACTTGATTTGTCTTGTTTTGGAAGGAACCTCGCTACTACTTGTTTAATCTTTGTATTGCTTTGTCTGGTAGGATCGGACAGATGAATACGGTTCATCTCTTGTTCGCATGCCTTGATATTCTTCGCTTGGCAGAACCTCGCTATTGTTTGAATGGTTTTGATATGCTTTGTTTTGGCGGACTCGGCTATTATTCATGCAAACCTTTATTTCTAGTACCATTCATCGAGTTTCCAAGCTCACCCCTCTCTATATATATGTAGGTGATGAGCGTGACGGCTGGACGCCTAGAAGTATTTGTACTGACTTGTTTTGGGATTTTTGTTATGCCGACTTGACTTGCTTACATCGTTGTTTTGTGATTACCTCGGCATATGTGTTACTTGGTGATTCTTGAAAATCATGCTTCTTTCAGAATCATTTGTATTTGTATATGTCGGTGAGAAGCCTTTTGATCAGATGTAACTTGTATTTGTTTTGTTATCCGCCGAGGTGCGGTTCTTATGTATGCATTTACATTTGATCTATGCTGACTCTCAAGGACCATTTGTATTTAGTTTATTCTTCCGCATATGTGAGCCCCTATGATTACTCGATGTGTGTGAAATTTTGTGTAGGCCTTTGGTAATTACGGATTCATCGGCCATCTCAAGACCCACCTACTAGAAGGCGTGTTGGTCGTGACAGAGTGGTATCAGAGCACAAGTTCCTCATAGTACGTTGATTCACACACTCGAGTCCTAAAGAGCATAGGATTCCATTTAGAAAGATGCTAGGGTTGCATCATATTGCTTGCTATTTGAACAAGGTGCGCATTGCCTTGACTTGCTTATTTGTTACTTGCCTGCGGAGTTATTTGTTTACTTGCTTTAAAGTCACACTTTGTATACTCATAGTATCATGAGGAGAGGTAGACCTCCACTTGCCCGAGATCAGTCTGAAGACAGATTGGACAGAATGGAAAGATTAATGGATGGAAATGTTAGTTTAGCCGACATCCCAGTTGTTCATGAGTTCGCCGACGTCTTTCCTAATGATTTACCTGGCCATTTGGTCGATAGAGAAATAGAGTTTACTGTTGATGTTATATCGGGAACACAGCCGATCTCCAAAACACCATATAGAATGGCCCCAGCCGAACTTAGAGAATTGAAACTACAATTGCAAGAGTTGTTGGACAAGGGATTTATTAGGCCGAGCACATCACCATGGGGAGCACCTGTGTTATTTGTTAAGAAGAAGGATGGCACACTTCGCCTTTGTATTGATTATAGAGAACTCAATAAGGTCACCATTAAGAATAAGTACCCATTACCTAGGATTGATGATTTACTTGATCGCCATAAGGAGCACGAGTCTTTTTCCAAGATTGACCTTAGGTCGGGCTACCATCGCCTTAAGGTTAAGGCAGAGGATGTTGAGAAGATCGCTTTCGGACTAGATATGGCCACTACGAATTTTTAGTGATGCCTTTCGGATTGACCAATGCCCTCGCCGTGCATTTATGGATTTAATGAATGTAGTCTTCAAGCCCCACTTAGATGAGTTTGTGGTCGCTTTCATCGATGATATATTGATTTATTCCAAGAGTGAAGTTGAACATGAAAACCATCTCGAGAATTTCTTTGCAGATATTGAGAGACCGGAAATCGTATGCTAAATTTAACAAGTGTGAGTTTTGGCTTTCTACTATTTCATTTCGGGTCATGTAATAAATGAAGAAGGTATTTCATTGATCCGAGCAAAATAGAAGCCGTGGTAAATTGGCCGAGGCCGACCAATGTGTCCGAGGTTCAAGTTTTCTGGGTTTGGCAGTTACTACAGGAAGTTCGTAAAAGAATTCTCCAGATTGCAACTCCATTGACACAATTGACTAGGAAGGAGCACCGTATGAATGGATCAAGATCGAGTCACTTTTCAGAACTAAAGACGAGGTTGGTTACAAAGACCAAGATCTTGGTACTTCCATCGTAATGAGGAGTTTCATGTTTACTGATGCGTCGCATAAGGGTTTGGGTTGTGTATTAATGCAAGGAGGTAAGGTTATAGCATATGCATCTCCAATTGAAGCCACATGAGAAGAACTATCCTACCCATGACTTGGAGCTAGCGTAGTGGTATTTGCTTTGAAGATTTGGCGTCATTACTTGTATGGAGCTTCTTGTCGTTTTTACAGATCATCGAGCTTGAAGTATCTATTCACTCGTAAGAATTGAACTTGAGACAAAGAAGATGGCTCGAGTTGTTGAAGGACTACGATATGCGATTCAATATCACCTGGAAAGCCAACAATGGCCGACGCCCGAAAGGTAAAATCGGTTGGAAATTTGGCATGCCTAACATTGATTTCGCGTAACCAACCATTGTTGAAGAAGTAAAGGCAAGACAAATGGAGGATGAATTCTTCGTAAAAGTAGCCGATGAGATTGTTACCAAGCCGAGATCCGTACACCTTTGAAAACCAAGTGCTTAAGTTTGAAGGAAATTGTGTGTGGGCCGATGTTCCGGAGTCTGAAAAGGAAGATTTTCCGAAGCCCATAATTCCAAGTTTGTTGCTCATCCAGAAATACCAAGATGTACCATGATGTAAAACAGATGTTTTGGTGGCCAAACATGAAGAGAGAGATAGCCGAATTTGTGTCCCAAAGGTTTGCATTGCCGAAGTAAAGCGTAACATCGAGACCGCAGGACTTCTACAACCTTTGCCGATCCTCGAGTGGAAGTGGGAACACATCTCTATGGATTTTGTGACCGGACCGCCGAGAACACGTAAAGGTATGGATTCGATTTGGGTTGTGGTAGATAGACTAACCAAGTCAAGACACTTTTTGCTTAAGACTACTTTCAACGCCGATCAACTTGCCCTACTTTATGTGAATGAGATTGTTAGACGTCATGGAGTGCCGATGTCAATAGTGTCGGACAGAGATCCTAAATTTGTTTCCAGATTTTGGCGAGTCTACAGAGAGCCTTTGGAGCCGAATCGAGATTTAGCATGCCTTTTCATCCCTGCATGATGGGCAAACAGAAAGAACGATTCGAGACACTTGAAGATATGCTTAGACTCAGGTATTGGATTTCCAAGGAAATTGGGGAATGCATTTGCCATTAGTGGAATTCGCCATAACAACAGTTATCACGCGAGTATTGGTATGGCACCGTATGAAGCTCTTTATGGAAGAAAATGCAGATCGCCGATATGTTGGACCGAAGTCGGAGATAAGGCTCTGCTTGGTCCCGAACTCATTCAAGTAACAACAGAGAAGATTAAACTTATTCACAGAGGATTAAATCAGAGCCGACAAAAAGAGTTATGCCGACCAGAGAAGAAATGAGCTAGAATTGGGTCAGATCACGATTCCTAAAGGTTTCACCAATGAAAGGAGTTTCCAGATTTGGGAAGAGAGGTAAGTTAGCACCCGTTATATTGGCCCATTTGAAGTCCTTGACAAGGTTAACTCCGGTTGCTCACAGACTTGCTTTGCCACCGAAATTGAGCCAAGTCCATAACGTGTTTCATGTTTCGATGTTAAGGAAGTATATTCGATCCACCGCATGTAATTAAGCATTCGAATCGGGTTAATGAGAATTTGGGCTATGAAGAGAAGCCGACGCCTATTGTGATGCATAAGTTAAGCAATTGAGAAACAAGTCGATACCAATGGTAAAGGTGGAATGGAAAGAGCACTATGGCAAGGACGCCACATGGGAAATGGAAGAGGAAATGAGAATTCGACATCCGAGTTATTCTTGGACCAAGGTATAGTAAGTTTGGGGTCCAAACTTCCTTAAGGGGGTAGGATGTAACAACCCTCACTTTGAATCGATCTTGCTTGCATGTATTTTGTATGACCTTGAATTGTCAAGTTTGTAATCTTGATACTTGCCTTGTTTTGCTTTTGTTTTATTGTAAGTTCTCGGAATTGTGTTTTGTTTGGAGCGTAGCGAGGTCACCAAAGATAGTTTGCCTTTGAGCCTTTGGCGTTTTGAGCGCTTTGGAACCTTAGCGACCTCCATCTTTCACCCGCATGTTTGCCGAGATGTTACCTTTGGGTGGGCAAGTGTGTATCGCCGAGGTCAGTGATGTTTTGTGCTTGTAATCTTTGTCCTTAAGGTGTATGGCCTAGGCCGAGATGTGGTACACCCAGGCCAAGGTGTGGCACACTTAGTCAAGTGTCGCCCTCCCTAACCTTTGTCTTTGTTGACTCAAGGTCAAGTCTTGTCTTTGGCCGAGGTCATTTCTAGCTCACGTGCTTAGCCGCCAAGCGTGTTGTGTACGCTTTGTCGAGACTTGTCTTGTCTAGCAGCCACCTTTCTAATCGCACTAATCCGGTGATGCCACGTGTCCGAGCCGAAGGCTATGACAAATGATGTGCCTATATTACATCATTGTGTAACTTTTGATTATGATTTGGTCTCAAATCTTTGTCTTGTTTAGAGAGAGAAGCTCTAGAACTTGGAGTTAGAATTTTAGTGTGAGAGTTGAGCTCCGAGCTTGATCGTGGAAGATCCAACCGCTGATTTCAGCTTTTGAGGTTAGATTCTTGTTCTACATCGATTGTTCTTATTGATCATCTAGATGCATTGCATGATTGGATCTGTTTTGCATGTCATGCATTGATTTGAACTTGGTTTTGAAAGAGAAAAATGTTGTTCTTGTGTTCTTAAAGGAGAACCTTGTTTTGATCCGAAAGTTTGGAACAAGAATCATGTTTTGTGTTTGTTCTTGCATAATTTTCTCGAATGAGTACCCTAGTCCACGTTTTTGAACTCTTAGCTTGAAAACCCCAGATTTCGTATATGTGAGTTGGATTTCAAAGATGCATGATCTTGTTCTTCGTGTTCTTTGAAAGGAAACTCGTTTTCCTAACTTTGCCTTGTTTTGCTTTCGAGTCCACACCTCGGCGGGAGGTGTAGGACCTCGGCTAGACCTCGATGGTACCCAAGGCACTTCCCGTGATGGGAAATAATGTTTTGATTCCTTGCATGTATGTGAAGCCTGCTTTTGAGAGTATGGTTTGCTATGTGATTGTAGGACTTTGATCTTTGCTTGAGCCTACACCTGAAGACCGAGGTGAGTGGTGCTTTTAATAAAGCTATGTTATAAAGCTTTTGATAAACCTTGCTTGTTTCGCTTTGGTAAAAGTAATTGCTAAGCATGAATGATTAGCCTATTTTGATGTTTTGTATATGGGCTTGTTTTGATGGTATTCTTGAAAGTCCCCTGTGCTGGAGGACTCTAAACTTTAACAAAGACTAGAGGAAAGGTAAGTATGAACTTCGCCTCGATGATGTCCTTGTAATGAGTTGAGCTTTGTTTCGGTTTCTTTGGAAAGTCCCTTGCCGGAGGACTCTAAACTTTCGAAGACATCTTGTTAAAAGGATACGGTCCTTTCTTTGGAAAGTCCCTTGCAATGGAGGACTCTAAACTTTCGCAAAGACATCTTGTTAAAAAGGATACGGTCCTTTCTTTGGAAAGTCCCTTGCACTGGAGGACTCTAAACTTTCGCAGTACATCTTGTTAAAAAGGATACGGTCCTTTCTTTGGAAAGTCCCTTGTGCTGGAGGACTCTAAACTTTCGCAAAGACATCTTGTTAAAAGGATACGGTCCTATCTTGCTAAGATAAATGTTAAAAGCGGCTACGGCCTAAGTAACACAAGTCCCTTGTGCTAGAGGACTTTAAACTTTTGTAGCACCACTTGGTGAAAAAGGGCTACGGGCCTAAGTCACAAACTTCGTGAAAAAGGGCTACGGGCCTAAGTCATATAAGCTTGATATGTTTTGTCTTGAAGATTACCTCGCTACTACTTGTGCTATCTCGGCAAATGTTTTGACTTGTAAGACTTGTTGGATGAATACGGTTCATCACTTGATTCGATACAACTTGATTTGTCTTGTTTTGGAAGGAACCTCGCTACTACTTGTTTAATCTTTGTATTGCTTTGTCTCGGTAGGATCCGACAGATGAATACGGTTCATCTCTTTGTTCCGCATGACTTGATATTCTTCGCTAAGGTGAACCTCGGCTATTGTTTGAATGGTTTTGATATGCTTTGTTTTGGCAGACTCGGCTATTATTCATGCAAACCTTTATTTCTAGTACCATTCATCGAGTTTCCAAGCTCACCCCTCTCTATATATATGTAGGTGATGAGGTGACGGCCGACGCCTAGAAGTATTTGTACAACTTGTTTTGGGATTTTGTTATGCCGACTTGACTTGCTTACATCGGCTTTTGTGATTACCTCGCATATGTGTTACTTGCGATTCTTGAAAATCATGCTTCTTTGCTCAGAATCATTGATTTGTATATGTCTACCGAGAAGCCTTTTGATCAGATGTAACTTGTATTTGTTTTGTTATCCCGAGGTGCGATTCATTATGTATGCATTTACATTTGATCTATGCACGCCTCAAGGACCATTTGTATTTAGTTTATTCGCTCGCATATGTGAGCCCCTATGATTACTCGATGTGTGTGAAATTTTGTAAGCGGCCTTTGGTAATTACAGTTCTTGACATCGCCATCTCAAGACTCCAAATTTACTAGGGCGAAAGTTGGGGTCGTGACAAAAATCCACTAACTTCCATGTTTTATTTGAAAGTAGTGAGTCTATCTCATCATTTACAACCTTTCTCCAGATTTAAAAGGAAATTTATTTTTATGAAAAATAGCATCACCTGATTAAAAAATAATATTATTTTCCATATCAAAAAATCTATAAGCTGGACTATGCAACGCATACCCAAGAAAAGCACAAGTGGTAGCTCGTTCACCTAATTTAGGTTGTTTAGGATCTGCAAGCCTCACAAAAGCTAAACAACCCCAAACCCTCAAATAACCTAGATTTGGTTTATGCCCCCGCGACAACTCATAAGGGACAATTTTAGTCTTTTTGTGTGGCACTCTATTTATCACATGGCAAGTTGTCAAAATAACCTCACCCCAAAAATTTGAGGGAGCACCTGAATCAATAAGTATAGCATTCGTCAAGTCAATTAACGTTTTATTTTTTCTTTCAGCTACGCCATTTGATGAAGGTGAATATGGTGTAGTCGTCTCATGAATAATTCCCAATGACTGAACAAAAGAGTTGAATCCTAGAGATTCATACTCCCGGCCTCTATCACTTCTAATTCTTTTAATCTTTTTACCGAATTGATTTTCCACTTCAAGAAGGAATTCTTTAAATTTCTCAAAAGTATCACTTTTATGTTTTAATAAATATACGTTTGTGTATTTTGAAAAATCATCAATAAAAGTGATAAAATATCGGTTACCACCCCGAGTTAAAATTCCTTCAAACTCACACAAATCAGTGTGAAATAATTCTAGCAATTCGGTATTTTTTTAACACTTTTATGAGGCCTCTTGGTAATTTTTACTTTACTGCAAACTTCACATTTCTCAAAATTTTTTGTCACTTTAGGAATTAATTCTAAACTACTCATGATTCCCACATATTTACTATTTATATGACACAAGCGAGCATGCCATAAATTAATAGAAGACAACATGTAAACCGAATTGGTAGATGGTTTATTAATCTCAACATTCAATTTGAACATCCCATCACAAGCATGACCCTTACCCACAAAAATACCCTTGTTGGTAATCACATATTGATCAGATTCCATAGTTTGCTTAAAACCAGCCTTATTCAACAAATAACTTGACATCAAATTCTTCCTCATGGACGGTGTATAAAGCACATCTTTTAAATTAAACACACGTCCAGAGGTGAATTTAAGGTTAACCTCACCACTCCCAAGTATCTTGGTTTGATTAGAGTCACCAAACATAATTGTTTTCTTATCATCAAAGGGAGTATACACCTTGAACCAAGTTTGATCATAACAAGCATGTCTATTAGCACCAGAATCTGCCCACCAATCGTCCACATAATTAACCAGCAAATGTCTGTAATCATAGCCACAAATGGCTCATCGATAATGTTAGCCTTTGGGGCAGGTGCATGTTTTCGGAATTTGCAAGTTTGAGCAATATGCCCACTTTTGCCACAGACAAAGCATGTAAAATTTTGTGGAAGTGATAGACCTTGGTTCTTATCTAGATTAATCCACTTATTGTGAGGTTTACCATAATTCTTCATATTCTTTTTATAAGGCTTCAAATAAGCATTATTTGCTGAAACAAAGTTTACCTTTGTGGTAGAATTGCCATTACCCGCTTGTGTTATTAATGCATCTTGGCCTCTAGCCTCCTCTTCTACTCAGATGCGAGTGATCAACGTCTCTAAGGAAGTCTCCTTTTGTTTGTGACGCATGCTCTTTTGGAATTCTCTCCAGGATGACGGTAGCTTGTCAACAAGTCTTGCAACTACCAAGTTGTCACCAATCTTGATGCCTTCAGATCTTATCAAGAACTATCATTTGGAAATCTTGTGCTTGCTCCACAACAGATTTTCCATCTACCATTTGGAAGCGAAAAAAACGGCTAGCTGCATACTTTTTTGCTCCTGCCTCTTCAGTATCATACTTAGTCTGTAAAGCTTTCCAAATTTTCTTTGCGGAAGTGTAAGTGGTGTCATAGTAATCATAAAATTGATCAGCAAGGAAATTTAAGAGATAAAAGCGACATTTATACTCATCTATATTATAGGAAGTCACTTTTGCTTCATGTGCCTCATAGTCTTCATTATTCATCTCCTCGGTTGGGATTTTGTTTGGATTTTTTTCGGTAACAACATATGCAACTTTCAAAAGGCTAAGGTAAAAAAGAACTTTTCCTTTCCACCTCTTAAAATGAACTCCTTTGAACTTGAAAGACTTGTTGAGATCTCCAATTCCATCATTGGTTTTTTCTGGTACTTTTTCCATGATTGATCTTCTTAAAATTGTTGGTGAAAATACCAGAAACTAAACTATATTATTGATAAATGATGCAAAGAAAATGAGATACAAATAGATCAGGCTGAGGCACGGATATCTCGTTTTCTTTAAAGAGATCAAGCCCACTGCGGTAGGAAGAATCCAAATACCGATGCAGCAGTCACAACACTATGACTTGTCTCCTCCAGGATGCAACAGCCCGACCACTTGTCGTATGGTTCAGGCCAACTCTGCACAAGATGGTGAACCCAAAGCTCCACCAAGAAAAACACCCTTCTTTGGTAGTAATCTCTCTTATATAGAAAATAGTTGATCTATATAGATAGAAAAGAGTAGATTATTTATAGGCCATTAGAACCTTACGGTTACACCAAAAATAATGACCATTAAATAAGAAAATGGTTACACCAAAATAATGACCATTAACCAAGTTCATGAATTCTATTTAACCTCCATTTATGATCAAGAGGTTACCAAAGTAATGAAACCCCATAAATAAATATAAGATATTAAAATGGTCCAATAGTATCTTTACCAAAAAATGACACAAACTTCACAAATTATTTATAACTGCATTATAATCTTAAAATTATTTACACCATGCCTTTATAAATTATAACTGCATTTTAATTTTAAAATTATTTATACCATGCCTTTAGGCACGGGCATATGCTAGTATATATATATATAGGTTAAGAGTGTATTGAGGGTTAAATAGGTACTTTCATAAATAAAAGGGCAAATTACAAATATATCTCCTGAGATTTGCTTAAAATACAAATTGTTTCCTGTGGTTTGAAAAATTATAAATATTATTAGAATTTTTTATTTAACAGAATTAATTAAAAAAACAAAATTCATAATTGCTCTCCTATACAATAATAAAATTACCTAAATTATTAATTGAAACATATTTTTAACATTATTAAAAACTATTAATTGACTTGATGATTTATTAATAAAATGGGCGATTTGTTATGAAATTAGAAATCTCAGGGGGTGAAATGTAATTTTCAAAACCACAGGAATGATTCGTATTTTAATCAAATCTTAGGGTGTATTTGTAATTTATCCTAAATAAAATTACGGACATTAGCAAAATTAGTTAGTTGACCTAACTGTTGACTAACAAAAGGGATATTTGTCATACGATTTGAAACTTGAAGGGGTGAAATGTATTTTTTAAAAGCTAAGAGGGAAATTCATATTTTAGACAAACCTGAAGGAGTGTATTTGTAATTTTTTTTCAATAGAAGATAAAATATAAATATTTTAAAAATTACATCAAAGTAGATATTCAACTATGAGAGACAGTCTAATACACAACTATAAATATACAACAAAAGAGAGATTTACTACATTTATTTAAAATTTTAATTAAGGATGCTTCTAGTTTGGCTGTTCGGTTGCGGCCAAAAGAACTTTAAATCCGTCATCCATCCAAAACTAGACGGATTAGAAAAAATCAATCCGTAACCATCCACTCGTTATCATGCATCCGTTCAAAATGCGGCGGATCAATTTAGTTTGGTTAGTTTGGGTGGATTAGAATATCCGTTGAGCCCCTAATTTTAATATCCAAATTATGAAGGGAAAAAAATGCACAAGGTATACTCGAGAAGAGGAACCTTTCCATCTGGTTAATTATAGGATTTAGAATAACACTAAAGGAAATTGGTTCCCCTAATTGTATTGCCCTAAATTGAGGGGAGTAGATTGGTGGAGGAAGCCTTTTAGGGAGTATGATGGGCACTAAGCTGGCGTTGAACCACCGGAGTTGGGCCGAGGGAGAGCTGAGGTGGCATTAAGGGAGAGGGAGAGGGAGAGGAAGAGGGAGAGAGAAAGAGAAGAGGTGCTATGCAACATGAAAAA
The DNA here is from genome assembly GCA_025200525.1 of Camellia lanceoleosa. Classification (NCBI taxonomy): domain Eukaryota; kingdom Viridiplantae; phylum Streptophyta; class Magnoliopsida; order Ericales; family Theaceae; genus Camellia; species Camellia lanceoleosa. The sequence continues at coordinate 203,819,124 of CM045759.1, read as the reverse complement.
AGTATCATGAAATCGATCATGAAAAATTTTCTACCGTTAGATTACACATGAACTAAAACACCACACACTAAGGAATGAAAAATCTTCATGAAGCATTTCATTATCTCTAGTATTATTCGCCACTATATATAAAGCCAAGAAGCCAGCCAGCTCGCCCTAGGCGTGCGGAGAGTATGTGCCCAAGTGGGTACAAGGGACAGGCGGCTACCTCCAATTACCTTGACATTCATTAGTAGAGTGAACTTAACAACTAATGGTGCCCATATTGTCCAAGGCACTAAGAGATCCAAGATGTTAGTGGGGTGTGCTCCTAGTTTCAGAAGGGTACAGTGCAAGTTTCTTTTTGTCATGGTCTAAATATGTCTTCTTATAGAGATTCCCTCTCTCTTTCTAAAACCAATCAAGGTGCAAGTCCCCTCAAGGGAGGATGGGATGAGCACCTTAACAAACACTCAACATTAGTCACCAAGCCACATGACCCCAGAGATCCTACACAATGGTCATGAGGTCACTCAAGCACTCCATGACTGGAGACCAACCCTGGGTAGTTCCTAGAACTCGCTTCTATTCTAGACCAGCATGAGACCATTAAGGTGCTATTGGAGAACCAATTGTAGAGCAATACACTCAGATGAAGAACATCTTATAATGAAGTAGCAATCCCATTTACCCACATAAATGAAACATTTTCTTCAATTCTTATCATGAAGCAGCAACTAATTTTAAAGTTTCAAACTACCAAGATTGATTGTCATCTACCAATAGTAAGCCAATCTATATATATTTATCCCTTTGGGACATGGGTGGAAAAATGAATTCTCTGGAGTTCCAAAAGATTCACACCAATATCTCATATTGGAGCTCCACAACCTTGTGAAAATTATCGAAGATGGGAAGCTTGACAAAGACCCCAAGCAGAACGCATGGCAAGTCGAGATTTCATTTTGCCACCTAGAACATCTTTGTTTTGAGAAAACAATAGGCACAACTGTCGTTTTTTTATTCAGTTTGGAACACCTAGCAGGCTAGCACCCTTTAGATATATTCCTTTTACAATACTTGCTGTATATAGAGTATTTGTTCAAATATGGAGGTAACCATGAAACTATATAATGCTCAGATGTATCCAAAAAATTGTCTTCAAGAGACCTAAGAAAGAAAAAGAATTTACATGTAAAATGCAATTGGATACACTAAAAATACTTATAAATCATTTGAACTAGTCTGCAACATTTAATAATACAAATCACAATGCCATTATTGAATGGCTTTAACCTAATTGGCTTCTCTTTGTATAAGTGAAGGCGCAGGTGGTGTCATAGTTTCATCCATACCTCCTATATGAGATTTCTCCTCCTCCAAAGGAAGATGCCCATGTGAAATTATAGAGTTAGCTTTTGTAATTTGTGGTGGAGCAGAGATGTTGTCAAGTGGAGAACTTGGGCCAGACCTAAACTCTGAATCTCTATCTTCACGAGGCAAAGGTGAAATTTGCAATTGGCCACATCCATCCACTTGTTTTGTGCAAAATTTTCGTTCTACAATATCATATGAATTCGCAGTCTGCACTTCATGAGCAAGAGAACACCAACAGCAGAAAAGCCAGAGTGTAAAATCAGGAACAGCTGCTTTACCGCAACAACAATTATATGGCGTTGAATCTCTTTCTCATCTGAATCCTCCAAAATCCACCATAAAGTAAACCAAACACACAAAGAAAGATCCCCGTAATCCCTAATGCCTCCCTGACGCTCTCATTATTGATATTAATGGCAGCCAAATTGAAAATCCAGAAAGGGGCCGCGCAAAATAGAATAAAAGTTGCAATATGAACATTCATGTTTCCGAACCCAAGTCTCTCCATATTCCACCCAAAAACACAAAAACTACAAAATAGTGAGAGATATGCTAAAGAAATATCATCCCAAAAATCAAGCACCCTACCACTCCACATGGGTCTAGTGCTCTCGACAATCCTCTCATTTCCTGAAGCAAATGAAAATCTCTTCTCTAATGATTTGGATCTTAACTGGCTTGGCTGGCATACTTTAGCAGTGGTAACATGAGCTTGTGATTCCTCATCCGTTTTCAGAATGGTAATCCTTCTTGAGTGGGCTAACGATGTAGTAAACACCAGCGATTGTAGGTGCATCAATTGCAATAGAGATACATATCCCAACTCCTATAGCTGGTCGTACTGATCTCTTGTATCCTAAGTTAAGACTACATAAGGCATATTGCGCAAAGCAGTTAATATGTAATAGAGAAACAACAACCATCATGTGTGCCCCTTCATGAGGCTTATAAGTCCCATTCTTGCAGTAAATCATTCTAAGTTTGGAAATGTCATCAGGTCTCCATCTTAACAAAAGTACAAGGTGGTAGATACGCTTCGGGTGTTGATAAAGACACATTAGAGTAAATAAGGCATTGAGGATTTGATTATTAACTTCGAACCAAGCATCTCTTTTCGTTCTTTTTTGGCAGGGCACTGTTCAACATTCCAGTCATGACGAGAAACAGAAGTGCACCAGATACACCAACACCAACAATCCAAACAAAAAGGGCCATGTTCATAGGATCCTTAATTCATTCTGTGCCTATTTTACAAATAGAGCCCCAATCCATTTTTCGAAAAAAGACCCTATTGAGTTGCTCTCGAATAACATGACCACTTGACGAAGGCACAACCCGTGACATCTGATCCTCGAAGCAATAAGCTGGAATTTGAGAAATCGTGTTCTTTGGGGCTGAGCAGCTAAATTAGCATCGAGCCTATGTTGAGGGTTTTCATCGGTTATAACTTATAAGTCCTATATGAGTAATTTTCCGATCACACTGCCAACTTAGTGATCAGCTGGTGAGAACTGGCAGAATAGATGACACCTGGCTAACCTGCAACAGAAAGAGAAGATTCCGGCGGTGGTTCTTCCACCCGGGGGTTCTCTGACGATCAGGTCAGTATCTCTCAAAGATAACCAAGTGCTAAACTCACTGCTCAAAGCATAAATTGCGTACCTTAGACCCACGGGGGTGCCTCTTTTTTTATAGTTAACTCAATCCCAGTCCCACTAGAAACCTGACTTCTATGGACTCCCATTCAGTGCTTACTTTGGACTCTACAAGAGATAAGGATAGACTCCCTAAGAGTGTTATCCTTATCCATCCTGTAGTCTTCCTTCATCCTAGGACTCTTGTCCCTTACCCGTTTATCTCGGATTCCGATATCTTCGGAGAAAACCTCGGCCTAGCCGAGATCACCTCGCATAATGACCAGGACACGTGGCACCTCGGTTGACACGTCGGCGTCACCATGCCACGTGTTGGTATTTAGAAAATATATCCCCATAACTGCCCCCTAGGTTCTATTACCTCGGCATTCTAAGGTGATGAAACCTATATCGGTACTTCTTTCTGTACATCGGCTCAAGAACTCCTCAGCCGAGATCATTTATTTCAGGCCGACATGTCTTCTTTAGAGAACAAGAATTCCAATGAACTCTTTCACGCGCATGAGCTGTCATGCATCACTATTCAACCGTTTCATTTACACGTTTTAACCCCATTGGACCGTGCTAATGATGCGCCAAATATCCGTCGTGCGTCTGTGTGCGCCGTCTGACGTATGCGTTGTTCCAAGCGCACTAAATGCTCTGTTTTGCCGCCGTTTCAAGTTTTTGACAAAACTTGTTTTTTTTTCCCTCTTTTTACCTTTTCACGTTTCATTTGATTTACTTGTTTTTTCTCTCTCTAGCTCTTTTCTCTTGAATCTGCCATTGTTCCAGACTTCAAGCTTTGCAACTGTCTCTATCTCCTCCTTCCGGTGAAGCTTTGCCGTTCTGTTACTTCTGTAACCATCGTTTGTCTTCGACGAACTTTATTCCGGCCTTACTTTGTCTGGTAAGCCACTGTTCCTTTCGTTCTCAATTCTTTTGATATTCTTCATTACTTGTTGCCATTACTGTTTTGTTCAAACTTTCGATTTGTTGAACTATTCATCTGGATGTGTCTATTCCATGATTTTGCTTTTGCCCAAATCTTGAACACTTGCACCGCTTCACCACTTTCTTGCGTTTTTGTCACTGTTCTTGACCTTGTACCCTTTGTTCATACAATATCCTTGATAGTTCATCTCTGTTCTTGATTCTAAAGCACATCCTTGCTTTTTTGTTTTCCAGATCCGTGCTTTCAACCCTTGCTTCCATAGATCTAGGTTTGGGACTTGTTGTGTAGTATCCAAAATTTAGGAAAAACTGAAACCAGTACTTACCTAGGTTTTTGCCGAAGTCACATTAACCCTCTCAAAACATCTTCTTTCTGAAATCCAACCCAAACCATTCAGGCCGATATCATGGGTATGTGGAGACATAGAGTAGATACCCCGACCAAACTTGAGTACTTTAGGCAAGAGTTCTCCATCATGCCTTCAGATAATTCGATGCCCTTTCCTATTGTAGCTTTCACTGAGTGTGGACTCCGGCTTCCACTCAACATCCTCTTTCGCAAGATTCTTCACTATTACAAGTTGAACCCCATGCAACTGGCCATAAATTCTTATCGAGTAATCAATGGCATTATAGCCTTAGCAAAACAGGAAAATGCTAGGATCACCTTAGCCGATATACAGTACTGCTACACTATGTGTGCTCTTAATTTGAAAGAAAAAGGCTACATTTATTACCTTAAGCCGAGGTCAATAGAATTCAAAATCATAGCCGACCTCCAAGACTCCAACAAGGGGGCTGGAGATGACTACCTCATTACCTCGGGAAATTTGGAGTTTGCTCCAGATGAGGACCCTCATCTCTACCCTCTTCCTCGATCAGTTTTAGAGGGCAAGGGTAAGAGCCCATTGTTTAATACTTTAGTTGTTTTTTCTTCAAGTCTTCAATACTTTGTCTGTTTCTGATGTCCGTTCTTCTTGCAGTTGTTCGTAAGCCGCCGAAAAGCTTTCGTCAATCCTACATTCCTAGCAAGGATTTGAAGAAACTTCTGGACTTGCCAGTCCATAAAAGGAAAGCGCCTCTGCTTCTAAATTTTATTCCAACATACAAGTCGACTTTGCCCGACACTCCTAAAAGGAAGAAGAAAAGTTTGTCTCCACCTTCTGCCACTACTTCACGAACTGCGTCCATATCCTGAACAGATCAAGGATCAACATCTGATCCAGCTAATCAACCATCAACCTCCACTCTATACCTAATCCCAATACCAGAACGAAAACATCGGTGACGCCTTGTTCTTACTGCCGAGATGGGTCGTCCAAAACCAGTTGTCCAGGATCTTCTGGCCGATCTCCCATCTGACGTCGATGCTCAGCTAACACAAACCATGCCCCTACCGAAGCTGAAACGAACAAAAAAGGCTCAGCCAAAGGTTAAAGCCACTCAGGTTGAATTTGAGGATACTTTACCCATCTCCAAGTTGGCTGAGAGTGACAAACCTCAAGCCTCCGCTGGGAAGAGGCGCTCTAAAACCCAGCCATCAGAATCACCAAAGTCAAAGAAGCCGAGGTCGTCCTCAGCAACTACCTCGGGGTCCAAAAAGCACGACGCCCCCTGGGCCCCAAAGATCACTTTGGAAGACAGGCCGATTATGACTACCGAAAGCACCGACGATATCAATGTCGGCGTTGCCCTCAGCACCGCTCTGCTTCTTCCAGGCGATCTGGAACGGAATGCCGAGTATAGTGAGTACGAGAATTATGCTCTAATGCTTCAACACTCTGTTCAGGTAAGTGTTTTTGTTTGGTACTTTTTCTTTCTTTCTGTTTCACTTTTGAACTATTTTCTAATACTTCCGCTTTCTTTCAGGCCATCTAGCATGCCCATTCTTTTTCAATGCAGTCTTTTAAGAATCGGGAGAAGCTTTCCAATATGAAGAGAGAGGTCTCCAGCCTTCAAAAGACCAACAAAGGTCTATAAGCAAAAATGAAGAAGCTGGAAGACCAGGCTGAAGCTGCGATGAAAGAAAAAACTAATGCCGAGGAAAAGGCTGAATCTACCGAGGCTATTAGGAAGGTTGCTGATTCACAAAGAAAGAAGACCAAGAAGAAAATGGCCCAGGCCCAAAAGGAGCTCCAGGAGGCCCTGGCCACCAAGGAGGCTGAAATCAAGAATGCCGATGAAAAGGCTTATGCTCAAGGCATGGCCAACGTCACTGATGCTTATAAAATACAAGTGAAGCAGGCATGCAACAAGGACTTCTCCCTTGGTTGGATGACTCTTCTAAAAAAGCTCAATGTTCCTGATGATTCACCCCTGAGAAACCCTGACGCCATTCCTCTTCCATACCCTCCACCAGCATCTTTAACTCAACCTGGCAGTGGAACTGAGTCTGAGGATGAGGATGAAGATGAGGATGAACCCTTGGTGAGGAAAACAAAGGAGGCTACTGGGTCCAAGTCCATTCCTTCAACTGAGCAAGTCCTGGACTTGACTCGAGATGAAGAGGGTGATGAGGTTGTCAAGGAAACTACTTCTGAGAAGGCATCTTCCGACGTTCCTGTAGCCGAAAAAAGTATTGACGAAACCCTTGCTCAAATTGACACCGAGATCGAGGCGAAAAAGGTCGAGGCATCTACCCAACAATCATCGAACTTGGACTCAACCACCGCTTTCTTGTTGAGGAGTCATAGCTTTGATGGTTTTTTTCTTTTGTTTCTGTTGTACTCTGTATGTTTTTGTTTTTAGAAACAATGCCAGCTTCTTCACATGGCCGATGTGCCCTCATTGCAACTGAATGCTAATATAAATTTTCTTTCTAAGTGCTTGCATTTTTATCTTCTCTTCATTGCTTCTGCATGATTCTATACTTAGAATATTCTGCATGTCTTTCACATACTTTTCCTTCTTTGTACAATCTTCTCGGGGTGACACATCTCAGTTATGCAAACCGATGATTTACTTCGGCAAGTAAATTTGATTCAGTCTAACCTTGTAAATTTTTTTCTCAAATTTCAACAAGTTTTTAACCTTAGTCTTCAACTGGTAAAATTGTCTCAAGTTTCAACAAGTATTTGAACTTCTTCTTGGTTTAACTTCAACTTGTAAATTGCTACAAATTTCAACAAATGAAGATAAACAAATATCTCGGCTTAACTTTAACTTGTAAATTGTTACAAATTTCAACAAGTGAAGATAAACAAATATCTCGGCTTAACTTCAACTTGTAAATTGCTACAAATTTCAACAAAGCGTTAAGCATTACTTCGGTTTAACTTCAGCTTGTAAATTGCTACAAATTTCAACAAGCGTTAAGTATTTAAGCGTTTTGGTCTTCTTTCTGCCCCCAATGTGAACCTGAGTTCCACTTGGGTTCTCATTATGACAAAAACATTACTATGCATAGTTTCATAAGTTTAAAGAATTCTGCTAAGATTTTATTGATAACATCGGTAAAAAATCAAACAACATCTAATGATAGAAAAATTTCAAATTACAAGTGTTCCAGGGTCTTGGCAATGCTCTGCCCTCATAATCTTCAAGCCGATATGCCCCACTGCCCAATACCGAAGTGACTCTGTAGGGTCCTTCCCAGTTTGGGCCAAGCTTGCCTTCCTTGGGATCCTTCTTGTTGCCGACGACTTTTCTCAGGACTAGGTCGCCGACTTGAAATTCTCTTGGATGAACCTTCTTGTTATAAACTCTAGCAAGCTGTTGTTGGTATGCTGAAAGCTGTATTGCAGCTTTTTCTCTTCTTTCTTCTAGGAGATCCAGATCTCGGGCTAAGAGTACATCGTTAGTCCCGTTCTCAACTCCCTGGGTTTCGATCCCTGGGATGCCGACCTCCAATGGAATGACTGCTTCTGTGCCATAAGCCATGGCAAAGGGTGATTCCCCTGTTGATCTTCTCGGCATAGTCCAATATGCCCAGAGTACATTGGGCAATTCGTCTACCCACTTCCCTTTTGCTGCCTGCAGCCTCTTCTTTATCCCATCCAAAATTACTTTGTTCGATGTTTTTGCTTGTCCATTGCTTTATGGAAAACTTGGGGTTGAAAAGTAGTTCTTGATCTTAAATTTTGCACAGAAGTTTTTGATCAGCTTACTGTCAAATTGTGTCCCATTGTCTGCAACAATTGCTCTTGGAATCCCAAATCTAGTGATGATGTTTCTCCATATAAAGTTCTTGACATCCACATCTCAGATCTTGGCAAGAGGTTGTGCTTCTATCCACTTTGTGAAGTAATTTGTAGCTACCAGCAGGTACTTCCTTTGCCCAGATGCTTAAGAATTGCCCATGAGATCCATCCCCATTGGGCAAATGGCCAAGGACTGGATACAGGGTTTAGGTCAGCAGCTAGCTGGTGAATTAATGGTGAAAACCTTTGGCATTGTTTACACTTCTTCACGTAGGCTTCTGTATCTTTTTGCATGTAGGGCCACCAATACCCTTGGGTAATGGCCCTGTGAGCTAGCGATCTGCCCCCAGTGTGGCTTCCACAAATTCCCTCATGAATTTCATATAAGAAATCTTCAACCTGCAGAGGATGTACGCACCTTAAGAGGGGTCTAGTGAAGGACCTTCTGTATAGATGCCCTTCTACTGTCAGACTGAATCTTGCCGACTTCAATCTGATCTTGTGTGCCTCTTTCTGGTCTTCTGGTAGCTTTGCTTCTTTCAGGAATGCAACAATTGCGTCCATCCAGTTTGGTCTCATGTCTACGCACATTGCTTTATGCTCTGTGATTACTGGTTCAATGCTCGGACCCGACAAGTATTCGATCATTATTGTCCTTGCTTTTCCTGGTTGTATTGCACTAGCTAGGTTAGCCAATGCATCGGCATGGTTGTTATCATCTTGGCTGACCTGAAGCAATCTGCAGTTCTGGAATAAGGTTGCCAGCCTGATGACCTCTTTTGCGTAGGCCGACATTCTTTCATCTCGGGCTTCAAACTCGCCTGTTGTCTGGTTAACTATCAATTGTGAATCACAAAAAACTATTACCTCATCAGCTTGTCTTTGCCGCTAGCTTGATCTGCAATCAACACTTCATATTCGCCTCGTTGTTTGAGGCCTTGAACCCCAATCGAATGGATGTTCTAATATTTCTCCATCTAGAGATATCGATATTACTCCCGCCCCGCTCCTGCCGGTTTGAACTCTCATCAACGAGCAGTTGAAAGAAGTCACCGATGTAAATGCTACGAAGTGCAGGTTTCTCTTCTTTCCTTTGTTCTATAGCCTTTGGTTGGGCTTACGCTTGCTTGTGCGGACATTGTCGACTTTGCTCAACAGAGCCGATGTTGGATGGACTCGGCGTGAACTCGGCCACGAAGTTGGCCAAAACCTAGCCTTTAATTGTAGTTCTGGGCCTATACTCCAGATCATACTGGCCTAGGGCGACTGTCCATCTGGCTATTCTTCCTGTCAAGTCTCCCTGCTGCAATAGACACTTTAATGGGTGCTCTGTCGATTACAATTTTATGGGCTTAAAAGTAATGATTCAACTTCTTTGAAGCCATTACTAGAGCTAGTGCCAATTTCTCTAAGGGTAGATACCTTGTTTCTGTGTCGGCTAGGGTTTTGCTTACATAGTACACTGCTTTTTGCTCTTATTTTTCTTCTCGGATTAGTATTGCACTAATCGCATGTTCTGAAACTGCTAAGTACAGGAACAGCTCCTCCCCAGGTTCTGGGTTTGAAAGAACTGGTGGTGTGGTCAGGTACTTCTTCAGATCAGTTAATGCTTTTTCGCACTTCTCTGTCCAGCGAAAGTCTGTGGCTTTCTTCACTAATTTGAAGAAAAGGTTTGCACTTGTCTGAGCTTCTACTTATAAACCTGTTCAAGGCTGTGGCCCTTCCAGTTAGCATCTGCACCTGTTTTGCGGCGCGTCGACTCTTGACTCTAGGATGGCCTTGATCCGATCTGGTGGCCTCAATGCCCTCCCGGTTACCAGTATCCTAGAAACTTACAGATCCAACTCCAAATGCACACTTCGATGCATTGAGTCGGAGCCGATATGTTTTAAGGATTTCAAAGACTGCTTTTAGATCAGCAAGATGACCCTCAGGCTCCTTGGACTTAACGATCATGTCGTCAATATAGACTTTTACTATTCGGCCAATCAGGTGCTTGAACATCTTGGTTACCAACCTTTGGTAGGTGGCTCCTGCGTTTTTCAATCCAAAGGGCATCACTCTGTAGCAGTATAGCCCTTTGGGAGTGATAAATGCAGTCTTCTCTTCATCTACTAGGTCCATAGCTATCTGATGATACCCCCTGTAGGCATCCAAGAAGCTCATCCTTCCATGCCTTGAAGTAACATCCACTAGCTGGTCAATCTTGGGTAGAGGGAAGTTGTCTTTGGGACAGGCTTTGTTTAAACTGGTAAAGTCTACACAGACCCTCCATTTACCGTTCTTCTTTACCATCACTGTATTGGACAGCCATGTTGGGTAGTGAACTTCTCTGATGGCCCTAGCTTCCAGAAGTCTGTCTACTTCTTCCTCTACCGCTTCGACGTGCATCAATGTTGGTCTTCTGGCTCGTTGAATTACAGGTTTGGCCGACCTGTCAACATTCAGTTTGTGGCAAGTGACCTCGGGGTCGATGCCACGCATTTCATAAGGTGTCCAAGCAAACACCTCAATATTTGCTCGCTGAAAAGCCTCCAACTCTTTTTTCTCTTCCTCGGCTAAGCTCGAGCCGAGAAGAAAGAAGCGTTCCTTATCCCCCTCCTGGATGAGGACTTTCTTCAGTGCCTCTTCGCTCTTCTCGGCTGGCTCTTTGCCAATGTCTTCCAGGACTTCCACGTCATCATCTTCAATTTCTGCCTTTTTTGGCTCTCGTATGCTGCAGGTTGATTTCATTGCTGCCATGGAGCAATTCTTTGCCTGCAGCTGATCGCCCCTGACTTCCTCTATCCCATGTTCTGTTGGGAATCGCAATAGTTGATGCAATGTTGAGGGATCGCCTCGATTGCATGCAACCATGGCCTTCCCAAGATGATGTTGTAAGGAGGTGTGTCAATGATGGTGAATTGTCTTGATCTTCCTAGTGCCACCTGCACCTCCAAGTTCATCGCTTCCTAGTGGCCATGTGGGCGTTCCATTGACCCCACCCATTGGGCCATTGGATTGTTCCATGTCGTCTGGGTGAAGGCTGAGCTCTTTGTAACATTGGACGTACATGATGTCACAAGAGCCTTGGTCAATCAGGATGCGTTTCACTTGGCACTCTCCAACCTGGAGGGATACTACCAAGGCATCGTTATGCGGATGCTTGACCATCTCTAGGTCGACTTTAGTAAAGGTTATCATTGGTCCCTGGCATCCTTCTGCTTGGTGTCTTTTCTCTCCGACTTGATAGACATGTTGTAGGTGTTTTACCTTCTAGGTCTCCCTTCTAATTTCGTTCTCGTTGACCTTCAAGTGAATCACATTGACTACCCAAGGTCCTCCTGCCTGAGGTTGCCGTACTGGGGGAGGCGGGGTTGCTAGTGCTTGAGGCAATCTTGCCTGTTTTTCTCTTGTTCTGGCCTCGTCGACCAGATCTCTCAGATGGCCTTGCCTTACCAAGTCCTCCAAGTGTGCCTTCAGGGCTCTGCAACCCTAAGTTGTGTGCCCTTCTTCATTGTGGTAGGCACAGCGCTTGCCAACATTCCTTCCCATGAATTCCCCTGGTGCCCTAAAATAGGGTTGGTTCCGAATTTGTTCCAGGACTTTGTTAATTGGGGCCCGGGACACACTGCCACCGCTGTTCTTAGTTCTGTTTCATGTTTGTTCGATCCGTTGTTACCTCGGTCTCGCTTCGGCGAGCCGTTTCCTTTCTCTTGCTTTACCTTCTTAGTCCCCGATGTATTTTCCTCGGCTCTGGCATACTTCTCGATTCTCGCCATGAGCTCTTCTATGCTTTTTGGCAAAGTTTTTGCCAAAGACTTCCATAGTGGACAGTTGTCTTTCAGGCCGTTCTTGAATGACACGACCGCCACTTCTTGATTACATTTTGGTATTCGGTTGAATACCTCGCAGTACATTTTTGCATAGGCCCTAAGGCCTTCATCCTTACTGATCTTCAGAGCCATCAGTGCATCCACCCTTAATGGCTGCAACTTGTTTGTCACGAACCTGGCCACGAACATCTCGGCTAGGCCTTCCCATGTCTTCACGCTCCCCTTCGGTAGTTTGTGGAACCAGTCTGATGCAATCTCCCCGAAGGATGAAAGGAATACTTTGCAGAGCAACGGCTCGTTCCTACTATACAGTGCCATTGAGTTCAGATATAATCTGACGTGGAAGTTGGGGTCTGACTTCCCGTCATATATTTGAAACCTCGGCATACTGAATCTCTTCGGCGTCTCAAACCTGTCCAATTCCACCAAGAATGGTGTCCTCGGCTTCGGCATTCTGTTGCTTCCTTCTGAGGTAATTTCTCAAGTCTTCTTTTGTCCTCTCAGGAGCTCGGCTATCTCCTGCTTTCAGTCTTTTTGGTGCACTACTTTCAGCCTCATAGTGAGTCCTCTTTGACCCCTCTCCATGAATTGTGTCGAAGCACAGTACTTGCCCCTGAACATGCTGATGTCCCTTGGGGTCTGCTTCCTTTGTGTGATGCGTCCTCCGTGATTCTTCTCTTCTTGGCTCCTTTCGTCCGACCTTCCTGGAAGGTCGGTAAGAGTGTCTTTCGCTCCCGTTGTGCTGAGGGGCTATTGGGATTATTCTCTGCCCTCCATTCTGGGCATTGGCTGCTGGAATCGGCGTGTCCTGCAGCGGGAACGGTGGCTGCATGACATTATTTTGCATCATGAAATTGACAACCGACTGCAGGTCTGCCAATTTGTTTGCCATCTCCTTCATCTCTTCGTCCCTCCGCAGGCATCTATCCTTCCATACCTGGAGGTTGTCTTCGTTGTAATAGCCACTTCAATCTGGCTTCTTTGGTGCGTTGCTAGTCTGGCCGACGTCCTTTACGCCATGATTCTAGTCACGAGTTTCTGCATTGTATTCGTCTCCTGTGACATCCAGGTCAATATGTCTCCCACTCCCAGCAGGAGCGTTGTCCCCAATCTTTTCCTTCTGTCCGTTGTTGGCCATCTATTCTCCTATCTTTCCCACAGATGGCGCCAAATTGTGTGAGTAATTTTCCGATCACACTGCCAACTTAGTGATCAGCTGGTGAGAACTGGCAGAATAGATGACACCTGGCTAACCTGCAACAGAAAGAGAAGATTCCGGTGGTGGTTCTTCCACCCAGAGGTTCTCCGACAATTAAGTCAGTATCTTTCAAAGATAATCAAGTGCTAAACTCACTGCTCAAAGCATAAATTGCGTACCTTAGACCCACGGGGGTGTCTCTTCTTTTATAGTTAACTCAATCCCAGTCCCACTAGAAACCTGACTTCTTTGGACTTCCATTCAGTGCTTACTTTGGACTCTACAAGAGATAAGGATAGACTCTCTAAGAGTATTATCCTTATCCATCCTGTAGTCTTCCTTTATCCTAGGATTCTTGTCCCTTATCCGTTTATCTCGGATTCCGATATCTTCAGAGGAAACTTCGGCCTAGCCGAGATCACCTCGCACAACGACCAGGACACGTGGCACCTCGACTGACACGTCGACGTCACCTTACCACGTGTTGCTATTCAGAAAATATATTTCCACAACTTCCTTTTGAGACATAGAAATATGAATAGGAATCTGAGTATTGACACTAGTAGAACCATTACATTTCTCAATTCCCTCGTCATTTCCTCCATTATCAGTCAAAACCATTCTCGCTGCAAAAAACCCAAATCTTCACCAGGGGACCAAGTGTTGAAGATGTAAAAAACAATGGTAACAGAATCCAACACTTGGAGGCAGTTTTGGGTTCTAGAATCTAATCTCTTTTTTTTTTTTTTTTTTTTTTTTTTTAAATTTGTTTTTTTATTTCACTCCAGGGCACAATAACAATCACAAAAAGCAGTTAATAAGCAAAACTCTTTTTTTTTTTTTTTTTGGTGTTCTCTTTCAAAACCTAAATAACGCACTATGAATACATCTCAGCCACAACAAATGAAAGTTATTGTAATTGAGAAATAAGCACATCAACAGAAAAACAGTACAAAATAATTGAAATGAAACCCACAAAAACTAAAACTCAAAAAAATCAGTAATTGGAAGTAATTGCTATAAATTCATGAGTTTATACATATCTACGTAAAAATAAATATATAGATATATGTATGTAGGGTTTGGTTATGGTGTGCAACTTACACCTTACACCTTATTTTTTACACTTACACCTTACACCTTTTGTGTAAGTGGCACATGGTGTGCAACTCACTTACACCTTACACCTTACACTTACCCCTTACACTTACACTTACACCTTACACTTACACCTTTTGTGTAAGTGGCACATAGTGTGCAACCCACTTACACCTTTTGTGGATTGCATACCTAAGAAAACTCCATGTATGTAAGTAGAAATAAAAAAATAAAAAAATTAAAAAAATTAAAAAGAGAAAATCTGAAATAACTTAGAAAACATACCTATGGATTTAAATTATCTGATGTCTTAGGAACGACGTCCTTTCATGGCTGTTAGGCCATGACTTTTATTTATTTTATTTTATTTATATTGAGGAGGCTTCATGTACAAAATTGAACTGCATTCGCTTTTTTGTTTTCTAAGCTTTTTCAAAATAAAATAAAAAATAAAATTGGAAGAAGGGAGCGGATAATGGTAAACTGATCGTTAACAAACCCAACATACACAGTAGTGACTGTGAACTCCCAAGTCCAAACTCCATACTCAAAGCCATTGTATCCTCCCTTGAGGACGACGATGAAGATGAAGCTTGCATGAGAGAGAGAGACAGAAAATCAATTCTATACACTCCAAAATGATTCATTAGAAGAACGGAGATTCCTCACCAAATGTTGCTTCCTCTATCCAACCACCACCAAACCTCTCTTCCCTTCAATTCCCTCCCAAACCCCTTCTTCACCCCCTTCCCTTTCCCGAAAACCCTTCTCTTCCAAAACCCTAGAATTCCCCCCAATTCCTCCCTCCTCCGCCCCTCCGCATCCGCCGCCGCCGCCACCCGAACTCTCCCTCAATCCGCCATCAAAAGAATTGCCGACAAGCTCCGCAGCCTTGGCTACGTAGAAGAAGAACAAGACTCAATACAAACCCTAAATTCCCATTCCAGCAATGACTTGCCTGGCGAGATTTTCATTCCTCTGCCCAATCGCCTGCCCAAGTACCGGGTCGGGCACACAATTGATACGAGTTGGAGCTCGCCGGAGAATCCGGTTCCAGAGCCCGGGTTGGGGACTGCTATACAGAGGTTTCATGGATTCAGAAGAAAGGTTATAATGGAGAAGATGAAGGAGAAGGAGATGAAGAAGGGGGAGGCAAGGGATGCGCCGACGGTGGCGGAATTGACGATGAATAAGGGGGAGCTGAGGAGGCTGAGGACAATTGGGATTGGGTTGAAGAAGAAGTTGAAGGTTGGGAAGGCCGGGATTACGGAGGGGATTGTGAATGGGATTCATGAAAGGTGGAGGAATTCGGAGCTCGTGAAGATTGTGTGTGAGGATATTTGTAGGTTGAACATGAAGAGGACTCATGGATTATTGGAGGTTAGAGTTTTATTCCTTTAGCCTATCATAATTCTGTATTTTTGAGATACATTACATTTTTTTTTTTTGGATAAATACTTTGAGATACAATTCATAGTACATTATGATTCATACATACAATGCAATGTTCTGCTTGTTATGTCAGCTGGAATTTGGGATACAATACAATGTTCTTGTTCTGCAAAATTTGGCAAGATCTATCATTACCCAATAAAACATGATTTTCATTTGGAATACAATACAATGTTCTTCTTGGTCTGCAAAATTTGGCAAGATCTATCATTACCCAATAAAACATTATTTTCATTTGGTGGTTGGACGGCTAAAGATTGACGTGATACCAAAGTTATATATGTTGTTATGCTCTAGTTAACCGATCAATTTTCTCTCATTCTTTTATTTTGGGGTTCATTTCAGTTTTTTTTATTATTAATTTGATTTTCTGTTTTAGTTTCAGAACATGATGATGCCAATAATTTAAAATAATATCACATGCCTCCTTAAAAAATAGGACGGAATTACACTAAGATACACACACACCTAAAAAAGAAAAGAAAGAAGGTTAGAAAGAGGTGGAGAAAGAAATGAGAGAAGAGAGGGGAAATAATATGAAGTTATAATAAAAGATTTAACAAAACTAAAGCAGCAAATTGCATGAATTTTGTTGAAAAGAAAAAGAAAATAATTTTGTTGAAAAGAAAAAGAAAATAAAAGAGGATGTATAAAAATTTGATAAAAAATACCAAACCTTCTTTTAGAACTTTATCAAAGTTGAATGCACCATTAATTTCATACCTATCAAGAAAAATACACCACTTTTTGTGACATGCCATCACTGTTCAGTCTCTATTTGTTGACATTATGTGGACAGGAAAATCCAATTTCATGACAGTTAAGATTTATATATATATATATATTACTGTAAAAAAATTCCAGGATGCATTTGCTAGCTCAATGTGTATATATTACTTGATATAGAATGCTTATCATCTTGTATGAAATTATCAGAGTAGAAGGTTTTGGCATGAGCTTTGCCTTTTTGAACCCAAAGCGTATTGTTTAACTTGAATCCTTGTTTTGACATTCTCAGAAGAAAACTGGAGGTTTAGTTATTTGGAGGTCTGGGAGTAATATAATACTTTACAGAGGGGCTAATTATAAGTATCCTTACTTCTTGTCTGATAATAATTCAACAAATGACACTTCTACCGGTACTTCACGGAGTTCAAGCATGGATTCTGGAGTACATGTTAGAGAGGAAAGCTGCTCATCTGGCACAGATTACTTAAATTCCGCAGGACGACATTCTTCCAACAAAATGGCTCAACCACCCTTGATACAAGGTGTTGGTTCTCCAAATAGGGTACGATTCCAACTGCCTGGTGAGGCACAACTTGTAGAAGAAGCTGACAGTCTACTGGATGGACTAGGTCCACGATTCACTGATTGGTGGGGATATGATCCTCTACCTGTTGATGCTGATCTTCTACCAGCAATTGTTCCTGGATACAGGAAACCTTTCCGCCTTCTTCCGTACGGGGTGAAGCCTAAACTAACAAATGATGAAATGACAATATTAAAGAGACTTGGTCGGCCTTTACCATGCCATTTTGTGCTAGGTGAGTGACTTCCCATTTCATGGATGTTGTTTTCCTCCTTGTTGTTCATATTTTACTTGCATTTATCTTTTAATCAGGCAGAAACAGAAAACTTCAAGGATTGGCTGCTTCCATTGTCAAGCTCTGGGAAAAATGTGAAATTGCAAAAATTGCAGTTAAGAGAGGAGTCCAGAACACTAACAGTGAACTGATGGCTGGAGAGTTAAAGGTTAATAATTATAAATTCACTTTTATTTCATACCACGCTGAATTATTTATGGTGCAAGTGACCTATTTGGCTCTCCCAATATTAATTTATGCTATATATTTTGTATGACAATAACACGTCAACTTTCTGGTAGGAAAAGCCTTTTAAGGTATTGGCAACACACACCTTTTGTTGTTACTCATTTTCTCTATAATTCTTCAGAGACATTTATTTATTAGAAATAAACTATTGCAGTGGCTGACTGGAGGAACTCTTCTTTCACGGGATAAGGAAATTATTGTCTTATATAGAGGAAAGGATTTCCTGCCTGCTGCAGTTTCTTCAGCAATAGAAGAGCGGAGAAAATGTGGAATTCCTATGGAGAAACACAGGACAGATTTTAGTTCATCAGTTATGACTATTCAGGAGTGTCAAGATGAATGTGATGGGATAAACGATCAGAAAAGGAAACTTGTCTCTGAACAAAGGAAACTAAGATCCACTGAAGCAGCTGTTAAGAAAACTAGCACAAAGTTGCAAATGGTATGCATTCATGAAGATGTTAATGTTAGCAACCTTCCTCTTCAAGTCTTATTTGAATTCTGAATGGCATGTTTCCCAGAACAGGCATTAGAGAAGAAAGCCAAAGCAGAGAAGCTTCTAGCAGAGCTGGACAAGGAAGAGACACCCCAAGAAGCTGAAATAGATAAAGAGGGTATAACCGAAGAAGAAAGATATATGTTGAGGAAGGTCGGCTTGAAAATGAAGCCGTTCCTCCTGTTGGGTGAGTTTGTTGTCTAACGACTCTTTTCTTCTTCCCTCAAATGAAAGGATTCTAAGAAGCTTTTAATACATTTAGCTCTGGCTTACAGAAGTGGTCTTGAATCATTATTTATTTCCATGCTCAGGTAGACGGGGGGTTTTTGATGGAACAGTTGAAAACATGCATCTCCACTGGAAGTATAGAGAACTTGTTAAGGTAATATGTGGTGGGAGAAGCATTGAAGCTGTTCATGGAATAGCACGGGCATTAGAGGCAGAAAGCAATGGAATATTGGTGGCTGTGGAGAGTCAGCAAGTGCTATGCCATTATAGTGTATCGTGGGAAGAACTACCAACGACCTGACTGCTTGAGGCCTCAAACACTCCTAAACAAAAGAGAGGCAATGAAACGTTCTATAGATGAGCGTGAGGTAAAATTGGCATCTCTCTTTTTGTATTTCAGCACATGATGAACCATGTATCCCCCCACCTACCCACCAACAACCAGTCCAAAAAAAACTCCCCAAAAAGTGGAAGGGATTACAATTTAAAATTGATAATTGAAATCAAGTTGTCTATTCATTTCTTTAATTTGTGAAAAGGCAGGCTCAAATGACAAGTGAAAATACAATGAAGTGGTTATTAGGGTTGTTTGGTTGAGTTCATTGTTTGCTTGCAAGGTCTGCAGTGGGTTGATATTAAGTTGAGTCATTCAGTTGCGTTGGCCAGTAACTGATTTTCTAATGCATGTACCTTGTTTAACTGTGTGACAAAATGTTGAATTTACCTTTCTGATCTTATTTTTTGAATTTTTGTTAAATTTTAAGTTTTAACCCAAAGTGGTATCTACTTCTCTGCCTTATCCATTCCTCTTCCTTATACAATGCAGTCCTTGAAACTTCATGTTTTGAAGCTTGGCAGAAATATAGATGAATTGAAGCTTCAGCTGGTGAGTTATTATGTCTTCACTAATTGTATTCCATATTTAGCTAGTTAATTTATGAATCTATTTTCAAAGTAAATTATATATTTTTTCTTGAATTAGTCCAAAGGAAAGGAGACAAACAACATGCAGTCAGATAAAGAATCAAACTTCCAGTTGGTGAGTTACATCATGCTCTGTTTATCATAACCCTCACCCAAGTGATATCTTAGTAATTTTGGGCTAAGTTATGTAGTTCTGTCATGTTCCAGGTGAAAGAGCAGGAGGTGGAGAAAAAACGATTAGCTGAATATACAAGATCTGACACAGACCTTTTAACTAATGACTGCTCTACTTCAGTAACTCCTAATTGTACTGAAGTGAATGTAGAGGTGAGGTGCATACTATCCACATGCAGTTCCCAGATATACAATTGTTGTTTTTCTAGTGCTTGTAGTAGCAATTGCAGTAGGCCAGATCATTATATGGTTCTCAACGTCATTATAGGTTTTGGTGCCGATTTTTAGGCTGTAAAACTAAAATCCAACGCCTCAGCTGCAAGAAATTATAGAGAGTAGGCCTCATCCAATGGAGGCACACATTTACATGAACCTTTTTCAATGTTTCACTGATATTCACCTTTACTTAGAAGTGTGGGTATTGCAAGACATTGTTCAAGTCATAATAAAAGATCTGATATGATAAAACAAAATTTATAAAAAGTGTCAGGCAACTTGTTTATAACAAAATATGTAACTTTAATGAAGCAAAGCTCATAGCATTTAAAAGAAAAAAAAAAAAGAAGTTACGTAGGTATCATGTGCTGAAATCATGTTGGGGCATTGAAATATACTCTTTTCGTATGTGGTCCTCCATTATTTTAGTCAATTAATTAATTGTTCATTAACTACATTTTGTAAACTCGTCTACGGCTTTCTTTTCAATGGACTTGTGCATTTCATACCATTGAAGGCTAGAGACAGATGTGGAGCCAATTCAAGTTCCTTTGACCCAAATGATGATATTGATGCTTTAAGCAGCAGTCCAGAAACCAGTCAGCGGGACACTTTGATATTTTCCAAGGAGGACAAGGATGAGTTTAAAATAACTGAATCAGAACCTTTAGCTGATGCGGTATGTAAAGAATCCAATGTCATTATGGGCATCAATGGTCAAGGTGGAGATGTCGAATCTGCGACTTGTCCTGATGATTCTATGGTATTATTTAATAGTATTTATTTAGTAGTTTTATTGTTTTTCAATTTTTGTACTTGTAATTATTGTTGAACTGATATATGCTGTGTTGATTTTAGTCACAACATCAAACAAGCTCTTTGCCAGTTGTTAATGTTGAACCTCATGTTCGTGACAAAGCCATGATTCCATTTGTTGAATCACCAAAAAGTGGACCAGAGCCATCAGTTCACAGCTCTATAGAGAATGTCTCTAGTAGGGTGCCTTTTAGAGCTGTACGGCTTTCCAACAGAGAGAGACTTTTTTATGAAAGCAGGCCTCCGGATGAAAAAAGCGCCCTGTGCTTGCTGTAGGTAATGTTTTTGCACCTTCTAGCCATTCCAAAGTTTTGCTTCTTGTTGCTTTTGTTTTTATTATTTTCATTGTTTGTTGTAATTTTACATCTGTTGGGATGGCTTAGAGTAAGGCTCCTATCTGAAGTAACTTCACAAGGTTAAACGGCTGTGTTAAGTGTAGCCTTTTGTTTTCTGGAATTGCTAGATTTTCTTTATTCTTTTTTTTAAAATTTTTAAAAAAAAAAAAACCATACCCAGTTTAGTCCTCATTTTGATGGGGGCTTGGGAGGGGTAGATTGGGTACAGACCTAACCTTTGCATAAATTGCACAAAGTGGCTGTTCTCGGGCTTGAATCCACAATCTCAAGGTTATTAGGCTCCTGATAATTGCTGAATTTTCTCTGTAGTTTATTTTTAATTTATTAACTTAAGATTGATTCAGCCTAATTGAAATCTGCTGATCTTTAAGTTCTATTTTTTTTATTTTTTGCATATTTTAGCTTAAAGTTAACGAAGAAAGGAAGTAAACTGAGGTCTTATCTTTTTCTGTTGTTTGGATCTGTTGAATGTGAATTAGTTATGAAATTCAAAAACTTGTCTAAACTCTGTTAATATTGAATTTAATTACACACAGAACAAAGCATGAGATTTAAAATGTTTCCTGCAACTTTTTATCTGACTTTGACTCTTTTAGCAACCTAACTAACGTAATTACCAGATAATGGAAAAGAATAATGCTATATGAACTAATTAGTATACTAACTAATATATCAATTGATGATGTGTCATAATTTAAGAGGTTTTTAGTATTTGTAATGTGATTAATGAGTGGGGTTAATAATAATATCATAACTAGTGTTAGTATACTAGTTAGTATACTAATTAGTGCATGCAGCACCACCGAATGGAAAATGATCACACTTTGCCATTTCTTTTACTGCTTTTATTTCTCAGGGAGGAGCAATATCGTCACTGGAGTTGCAAAAACAATTAAGACACACTTTCAGAAGTACCCCCTTGCTATAGTGAATGTCAAAGGCAGAGCCAAAGGGACTTCAGTCCAGGAGGTGGTTTTCAAGCTTGAGGTTTGCACACAGAAATGCCTCTTTATTGCTTTCATTTATGCTCCATTTGTTTCAGCGGAAAACATTTTCTAACGTAATTGGTTACGACCTTGAAATTAATATGCTAATAGTTGTATGAGTGGTGGTTGTGGTGGTGGTGGAGGTGGAGGTGATGGTGAGAAGTGGTGGCGGCGGCGGCAGAGCTGGTAGCATTGGTTAGATTTTAGTTCGGAAAACGTTTTTTACCTTTCAAAAGTGAAATATTTTCTGCCCAAATAAGCTTGTTTTTAGCTGACCACCAAATGCTAGATAATGCGGAAAATGTTTGTCGCTGAAACAAATGGAGCGTTTAGCTCTAGGCAATGTAGCTGAAACCGTGTCTTTTCCTTCTGTTTTGCCCACAGCAAGCCACAGGTGGAGTGCTAGTCTCGCAGGAACCTAGCAAAGTCATACTTTACAGGGGTTGGGGAGCAGGGGAGAAACCTGGCCAAACTGTTGTGAAGAATACAAAAGATGTGTGGAAAACATCAGCAGGCAGAGAGGGTGAGATTCAGCCAGTTGTTTCGCCTGAGCTCGTGTCTGCTATTAGACTTGAATGTGAGTTGCAGAGGAACCAAGAGGTAGAGGCTTAGTAGGCTGGAACCAGAGCTTATTTAAAACAGTATATTTGCACTGCTTATGCAACATTTTGTCTTTGGCTATCGGAATTTTTGCTTTGTTGTGGCTCTTGTGAGAAGAATTGCTTTCTGAGACCGATTAAGTGACTACAAGATGAGTAGCAATACGGTCAAGCGAAATTTAACTATAATTATTTATTTATTTATTTTTTTGGGTAACACCTAAATGGGGCAATATGCACAAAATTGGATGTGGGTATGGTCTCTAGACTAACCGATGAGGCTAAAGTATCAACCTTGTTTATATTTGTAGGTTTTGATTATTTATTGTAATATAAAGTTGTTAATCAAATCAATATGATACCGATGTATTTCAATTGGATGTGTCATGTGTGAAGTGAAGTCTCGCCAAAAAAAAAAATGCCAGTATTCCGCCGGTAGCCAGTAGAGGATGAAGAAGGTGAAAATAGCATTGCAAAAGTTTTTTTGTTTTTTTTGGTACCCTTTATTTTGATTTTGTTTTTGTTTTTGTTTCTTTTAGTCCTACTTGTTCAAATGATGTCGCTTGATTGTGCCTTTTTAAAAACATTTTCACCTTTTGTAATAGTTCTGTTTTGCATATATTCACACGAGTGTAAAATTTTCTCCAATCGAGTGAAAGAAAGACGAAAAGACATGACATTACTTGCATATGGGCGACTCATTTGTTGTCCATATATATGCAATGTTTAAGAAAATAACAATAAAATGAAATCATATATGCACAAGTAACAGTAAAAAAAAAAAAGAAAAGAAAAGAAAAGAAAAGAAAAGAAAAATGAATAATATCCCTGATCTTGCCATGTTTGGGCAAACTCAAATCTACTACATCATAGATTTCATTGGAATATAACTAGTTGAACTATGTGCTTACATCCCATCTTAAAAGAAAAACAAAAAAAAAAAAACAAAAACAAAAACAAAAACAAAAACAAACCTATATGCTTACATAACCTATTTAATTGCACCATCAAAATGTGGTCCTTAATTAAATTTCTTTTTTCCTTCAAATAATTCGTCAATTGGCTAGTAGCTAATAAATATATTATATTCCATTATACATATGTGGTAATTATTTAATTAGCATTTATATTTAAATTGTAAAGTTTATCATCTCAAGTATTATATTAGCTGATAATCTGATAAATCAATGATAATGTGATAAGATCAGAAAATTAAATTTTTACTTCTTACTTAGATCAATATATATACAAAAATTATAGCAGGGTACCACTCCACCCGAATCCGGATCCTCTGTTGCACTTCCCTGCGGCTCATTCCTATCGCCCTCCAAAATGACGTCGTTTTGGAGGATTTTTTTTTTTTTTGCCTCTCTTCTTCTTCTTTCTTTCTAACACTGGTATCTCTCTCTCTCGATTCTCAGTGCCCGAGTCATGGGAGGGGGCTCAGAAAGCTATCGTCACAACCTCTATCGGAATGGAGAGAGGAGAGAGATTGTCTGGTAATCTCCGGAGGAATTTCAATTTCTAAAAGCAAGGGTTGTGAGTTTTGGTGCTGTTTCTCTCTCTCTCATGTCTCAAAAAAAAAAAAAAAAAAAAACAACAAAAACAAAACCAACAGCATACAACTCCAAACATAACAACAAAAACAAACGAGGCATTGAAAGTATAATAATAATAATTTCCCCAATTTTTTCGGTAATATGGGTTTATTTGGTACTGTTGGTGGAGGTGGAGGTGGAGGACGGAGGCGGTGGAGATTCCGGCGGCGATTTGGGGGATAGTGAGGTGAGGGGATTCGGAGATGGCGATGGCGGCGATGGATTTCATGGGTTGGATGGGCATGGGGGTGCCGAAGAAGAAGCCAGTGGAGATGTTGTAGAGAGAGGTGAAGATGAGAGTGGTGAGGTCGCCGACGGAGGTTGGTGGCGCATAGGGGAGTGGCGAGGCGGTGGCGCCACTGTGGAAGGCCGAGGACAATAACCGAAACCCATCAACAAAAAGAAAGAAAGAAGAGAGAGAGAGAGAGAGAGAGAGAGAGAGAGAGAGATGGGTTTTCTTCTTTAACACTTTTTCGTTTCTTTCCTTGTTTCTTATCAATGGACACAGTTGCTTTAAGCCTTATTTACAACTGATGAATCGAAGTGTATATTCCAATGTATTAACAATAAAGGTGTGGCTTTGTTCTATGGGAGATTGGTACTTACCAATTGTCAAAGAAATTAGAGACACAACAAGGACAGAGGAGATAAGAAGAGAGAGTGTTAGAAAGAAAGAAAAAGAAGAAAAAAAAAAAAACCCTTCAAAACGACGTCGTTTTGGAGGGCGACAGGAATGGGCTGCAGGGAAGTGCGACGAAGGATTCGGATTCATATTTATTGATGACAAAACTAGAATGAGGGAACTTATAAATCGAAAAAGGAAAATATTTGAGACTCTTAAAAAGTATTTATAATTGTACATATAATAATGTCATAAAATATGTGTCAATTTTTAATTCAGTCCCGTTTTGTAGTTCGAATTTCATTTGGCTCGAGTGGCCTGACTACTCAAAACAACGTCGTTTTGGGCATTTTTTTTTTCTTCTTTTCTCTGCAGATGAAGAGGAAGAAGGAGGAGGAGGAGGAGAGAAGATGGAGCTAAGAGCATATCATCATCATTATCATCATTAATAACATATCATCAACAACAACAACAAAGTAACACGAGAGAGAGATAGACCTATACACATAAAGAGAGAGAGATCTATATACATAGAGAGAGAGAGAGAGAGATACATAGATGTATAGATCTGTATACAGATCTGATGATGGCGTCGGTGATGGTTCTCTCTCAAGATTTCTCTCTTCCTCTTCTTTCTCCTCCTCTCTTCATCTTCTCTCTTTCTCTTTTTCTCTTTTCTATCTCTCTGTATTCGAAAAGCAAGAAAAAAAAGAAATCCAAAACGATGTCGTTTTGGGTTTCGAGCCAATTCGAGCCATCGTATGATTATTCTTTTTAATTTGTCATACATTTAGGGGCCTAACTTTTATATCACATCATTTAAATATAAATGTGTGAATCTTTATGTATGGGAAAGAAATAAACCTTCTCGTATAATCCTGTTGATCAAGATTGCGCTCTTCCGTATGTCGTCACTTTACTCCCTAAAAGCACAAACGTGAGCTAGCCGGCGGGTGTGTGCCGGATACCTATCCGATGCCTAAGTCAGCGAAGTAGACAAATAGACAAAAAGCTCCGTGAATTCGAGAATCAAAGTTCTGTTACCTCTCCATAGGTGATGAGGTAAGCTTTTATAGGTTCCGTATGGCACAATCCTAGTAAGACTCTTACTCCTCCACGTAGAGTCCTCCTAGGATTCACATTTCTGAAAGATAATACTTATCCTTCAACACCCCCGTCACTGCTTAAACCAAGTGAGATGGTTTTATCATAGTCAGATTCCAATATGACCGAGGTAAGCAAGGCTATGTCAAGCTGCAGAATAGACCGAACTACACTTAGTTTGGTTTTTCCTTTCGCTGCTCTTACCTCAGTTCCTCCTGCACAAACCGTGCTAATCATAGTGTTTGTTTAGACTGTGCTAACAATTGGCTACGTCTGACCGAGCTAG
Source organism: Camellia lanceoleosa (assembly GCA_025200525.1). Lineage (NCBI taxonomy): Eukaryota > Viridiplantae > Streptophyta > Magnoliopsida > Ericales > Theaceae > Camellia > Camellia lanceoleosa. The sequence goes on along the minus strand of CM045759.1, from coordinate 203,793,238 downwards.
CCGCACTATGCTACGACCGGCTAACTTCGGTAGTAATCACGACCGAGCTATCCGTAGTGCTCTCCTGGACCGAGATAACAATAGGCTCTTTGGGACCGGCCTAACTTTAAGGCCTTCTGGGACCGGACTAACTTCAAGGCCTTCTGGGACCTGACTATCTTCAAGGCCTTTTTATTTAGCCCTTCGTATTGTGGCACACAACTGCCCATTACCCAGCTCGGCCCAATATTTATATAAATTACCCTCTCACTTTAATATTATTCAATTTAAAAGAAAGACATTTGAGGTTAGGCCTCCAATTCAAATTCAAACCCTATACATGTGTGGGAATAACAGTAGTGATAGGGGCCCCGAAAATGGAGCCCCAAATGCCCCTAAAAAAAAACGAGGCATAAGGAAACAAAAAAAAAATAAAAAATAAAAAAAAATGTCCAAAACGACGTTGTTTTGAGCATTAGGGGCAGTTTTTTTGTGGGCAAAAAACATTTCTGTGGGAATAATTAAGCCTCTTTTGGAAAATAAAAAAATATATGTATTAAGCCTTATTCTGTAGGCAACGTATCAACCCAAATGGTTAATCTCCCTGTTTATATGGGCTTTTATACCTTCTTCACTTTATTTATTTATTGTTTTGGTAATTTGGGAAAAAAATAAAAAGCTAAAAAAAAAAATTATTGAGAAGGATGTGAAATGATGGTTTTTAACTTCTAGTTTGGATTTACCTTTAAGCGGAGGATTTTCTTCGGTCTATAATTAGATTTGAAGAGTGTTGTTTGAGTTTGTGAAGACTTATTATAGGAGTCGTTTTAATAATTTGAATATTTTATTATATTGAGTATTTTGTGTATTTTATTTACATAAAAAATTAAATTGATTTGGTAATTATAACTTATTCAATTTATCACGTTTGTTATAAAAAAAAATAAATAGCTATTGTGTTTTTAAAAATAAATTATATATTTTTTTACAAATACAATAAATACAATATATTATTATCAAATTAATTTAATTATTTTTATAAATAAAATATATAAATATTTATTAAAATAAACATTCAAATTATTAAAACCAACTAGGTAGATTTTACTAGCCCAAACAAGGAGTTTTTTTTTTTTTAATATTCTAAAAAATAAAATAATTTAGAGAATTGACTGACTTTTCAAACTATTTAGAAAATTAATTTGTTTTTTGAAATTACATTTTGAAAATGCGATTTTAAAATTGAAATTACATTTTTAGCATATAATTTCATCTTGAAACTGCACGTTGAAATGCAATTTTAAAAAGTGAAGTTCATATTATCGTAAATTATATTTTTAACATGCGATTTCAAGGTGAAATTGTATGTTGAAAATAAAATTTTAATTTAAAATTATATTTTTAAAATGTGATTTTAAAAAATAAGTTAATTTTTCAAATAGTTTAGAAAATGGATTAATTCTTTAAATTATTTTTTTTTTAAAAAATATTTTTTTAAAAAAAAAACTCCCCAAACAAGGGAATCTTCCTTCTTATTTTTAATAGTAATAAAATAATTTTTAAATATATACTCCGCATTTGGCACGCGCTACAAGGAGGGTGGAGTTAGCACTTTTGTCCACAGCACAAACAATTTTCAATTGTGAAAAAGATTGAACTCTATGGTCCATGGATGCCAAATAATACTCTGAATCTGAAAAGAAAGAAAGGAAAATAAGAAGAGACAGGCACGAAAAACATTGAGTACTTACATCTCTTTCTTTTCTCTCTTTCAACGCCACCGCCAAACAGCAATCATCATGTCCTCTCTCTCACCACCATCATCACCACCACCACCATCACCATCTTACCTTCTTCTCCGGACCCATCATTGTTTCCACAACCCTAAAGCACTCTCATCATCATTAGCACCACCTACTAATCCAAAAAACAACAAAAAACTAGATAAAGATCATCGTCTTCAGAAATATTATGGACATGGACCTGTGTTTGGTGTTGCAGAAGAAATAAGAGAAGAAGAAGAGAGTACTCATCATCATCATCGTTATCATCATCCTTTCAAGTGAAAAAGGCCTTTTTCATTAAAGTGACTTGGGTTTTTGGGGAATCAAGCTTCCTGGTCCGATCATTTTGCTAGATCAAGCAAAATTTAATTACTTTTGGTTTGCCCATCTGTTTTTTTCCCTTTATTTTCCATGGCTTTGCTGTTAGGTCATCAACCAAGACAAACAAGTTCATATTATGGTATGTTAATTTGTATTGTACTCTGACCCTTCTCTCTCTCTCTCTCTCTCTCTCTCTGTTGCTTTGTACTTCTTGTTGGTGCTTGTGTTGTATTGGTGCAAACTAAAATGGATCTTTGTTTCTGTGTACTTTTAACTGCATGTAGATCAACAGATCTATCATGATTCATGAACTTTGTTATGTTCTTGGTTTATAGGGTTTGCCTTTTTCTAAGCTGTTATTATATTCTAGATCTCTCCTTGTTTAATTCTTGATGATAAAGGAGTTTCAACTCATTGATTTTGAATGTTGTGAATCTAAGCTTATTGGATATGCTTATGTGAAGCGAAATCTTACATCGATTATATAAAAGTAAGCCTATGATTTTAATAAATAGTTTTCGAAGTTGAGTTCTACCAAAGATCGTGACGCTGACTTGGTTGAATAGAATAGGATGAAGATGATTGTCAAGAGCAGTCACCAGGAAATAATTACATGTAAACATCATGTCTGTATTGATATGTCCCCCGACAGTGCTATCATATATCATATCTGTAGTTGTAGTTGTGCAAGTATAAACATACTTAGTATTGCATGAATAAGCACAAGAACACAAACTGATTGATGAAATATCCACATGCTTACTTCTATGTTCACTACTTAATCAGTATTTGCATACTTGTAAATGTAAATTATAAACATGTGTGAACATTTATGTTATATGCTAAAATTTGTGACTACACACAGTGTTTTGAGAGAAAGAGATGCTTTCTCTTCTTGTGTTTATTTTCTTATTTTTCAAAAAAATATTTGAATATAGAGTTGAGTTTGCAGCTTATAATTTCTCTCTGAGTATGTTTTGGACTACCATAAGAAGTTTTCAGAGTCTCCTCCCTGGTATTTACTTGTTAATGATTTTAAATGATGATTTATTTTTCCTTTAAGTTCCAAACTCACTTCATGGCAAAGGAACCATGATGAAAGGTTAAATGAATTTCAATTTTCTTAACAAAATAGAGAGAACAAAAGAAAAAATTGAGGAAAATGCAAATATGGATCATTGGAAAGCTGTGCCTTTTGATTTTACCGCAGTCGGATTCCAAGATTCATCCTTTGGGTTTACTAGTGTTTTTCTTAATTCTTACTTTCAGTTATTTATTTTATTTTTGTGATTTCTAGAGTTTTTATTCTATCTTGAAATTGGAAAGTTGCATGGTTTGCATTCCTCAATTTAAATACATTTTGGTACAACTTTTATTACCTAGGTGATGGTCCCTTCTCAAATCGTAAGTGTTTCATTTAAAGTCAATATTTACGAACCCAACATTAAATCCAACAGAAATATTAAATAGTACTCAAGTACCAGATGACATAATTTATCTATACTTTTGATCAATGAAAATTATTGAGCGAGACATCCGTAATCTTTCAATTACTTAATAAAAATGATTCTATCAGTAAATTTTTTATTACACCACTGATTTGAAGCACCATATAAGTAATATCGCTAAATAATTACCCAAAACGAACACTCTTGTATTGTTGAGATAGCCTTTTGAAACCTATACTATTTGCATTATATAGTTTGAATTGTACCTAAAGTTTATTCTTTCTTCATTTGTGTGATTTTGAGATAGGAAGAGAAGTCTAGTAGATATTTGGAGACATGGGTTTGACTCTCCTCCGATTATTATTTTTTCTAGAATTTTGGATCGGTTTGGATTGTTACATGGGAAAAGTTAGGGATCATGAAATTTTTTTTATGAAAATGATCATAAAAAATTTATGATCTTTTAGATTATCTTGATTAGTGTGTAGTGCTTTATTCTAAATGTAATCCAAGGGTCACAAAACTTTCATAATTATTTTCATGAAAGGTTTTTCATGATACTTAGCATTGCTGTTGTTACATTTGTCTCGGGTCGTCTCTAATCCTTCAAACTTAGTTGATATATTTTAGAGGTCCTTCCACTTTTAGTTAATTGATTGTGAGTCTACTGAGGCTGCATGTGTTAGAAGTGTTAGACTTGTCCCATATTGTCAAGTTTAACATATTTAAAACAATTTTAAGTCATTTAAAATTTATTAAAAAGTTAAAATTGTTAAATCACTTTGATTTTGTTGTCGTTCTTCTTCCTTATCTTTTTTTCTTTTTATTTTTTTTTATGCATGTGTAAATTCACATTATCAAGAAATTTTATTAAGTTCTTCATCTTGATTTTCTCATTGACACAAATATGTTAAGAAATTCATAGAATTACCTACATCCGTTTTTCAAGTTCATCTGTATCCTTTGATTAAGGAAGTGTTTATCTTTATCCTTTAATTAAGGACCTCACTAAAAGGTCCTCAAATTTGTTTGTTTTCCAACAAACGGAAATTGCTTCTGTCATTTCAAGAAGTATAAGACAAACTTCTCAATTACAAAACATTGTTCATCAAGTAGACAATTGAAAACTAGAGAGTTTGTGGGCACCATAAATCTTCTTAATTGGATATGGTCCGTGTACTACCCAAACCATATGTCATCTCACCTATTTTGGTTGGGAAATTTGAGAGGAATTTGGAAAGAGAAAGGAAAAAATGTGTGAAACTAAGTGAAATGTAGGTATATTTTATTCACATTTCACCTAACTTTTCCCTTTCCCTTTCTAAATTCCTCCTTAAATACTTGAACCAAACACAATATTAATGATTTTTTGAATGTAAATTGTACGGGAAAGAAATAAACCTTCTCGTATAATCCTGTTGATCAAGATTGCTCTCTTCCGTACGTCGTCGCTTTACTCTCTGAAAGCACAAACGTGAGTTAGCCGGCGGGTGTGTGCCGGATATCTCTCCGATGCCTAAGTCAGCAAAATAGACAAATAGACAAAAAGCTCTGTGAATTCGGGAATCAAAGTTGTGTTATCTCTCCATAGGTGATGTTTGTGAGCTTTTGTAGGTTCCGTGTGGCACAATCCTAGTAGGACTTTTACTCCTCCATGTAGAGTCCTCCTAGGATTCATACTCCTGAAAGATAATGCTTATCCTTCAACACCCCCCTCACTGTATAAACCAAGTGAGATGGTTTTACCATGGTCAGACTTCAATATGACCGAAGTAAGCATGGTTATGCTAAGCCGCAGACTAGACCGAGATAACTTTAGCTCGGCTCTTCCATTTACTGCTCTTACCTCGGCTTTTCCAATGCTAACCATGGTATGCCTTGACCAGGATAACCAATACTCCGGTCCCGACCAGGATAACTTTGTGTGTGTGATGACCGAACTTACCGCAAGCTCTTTGGGACTGGAGTAACTTCAAGCCTCTCGCGGACCGGAGTAACTTCAAGCCTCTTGCGGACCGGAGTAATCTTTATGACCTTTTTACTCAGCCCTTCGTACTGTTGGCCCATAACGGCCCATGGCCTAGCTCAGCCCAATTTTCATATAAATTACCCTTTCAATTGCCCCTTAATTCCATCTGCACAGCATGATAGGGATTACCTGCTACCAGCCGAGCTAAAAAGTTTCAGCCTTCCAACCGAGCTACAAAACTTTAGCCGTATAACCAAGCTAAACTCTTGAGCCTTTCCAGCCGAGCTAAAATTCTTTAACCTTTCCAGCCGAACTAAATTTACACCGGGTTCTACTTGTCCGGTCATAACGTCTCTTCATTCATAGCAACTGAATCGCTTCTCATTCCAAGGATACGTGGCACATTCTGATTGGCCCAATGTAGCTGTCACGCCGTCTTCGTACTCCGTGTTTTTTGAACAGTTCCGCTCTTTTTTAGTTCTTTCTCCTGCACAAAAACAAACCCTAGCATTTTGAATCATCTTCACACTATTCATCTCCTTCTCTCTCTTTCGTCTCTGAGCCTCTTTTGTTCTTCAATCTGGTAACTACGAAGCTCTTGCCTCCTAGTGCCATTTCCCTCTTCCAGTGCTGCTTGACCTAGTAAGTTACTCAAATCTCTCTTGTTTTTTGTTGTTTTTGCACTTGCTTTCTACAATCTATAGCATAGTGTTCGTGTTTTTGCAAAACACATTTTTTCATTTTGTGCTTTGCCTTGCGTTTTCTATAAAAACTCAGTAATAGAAGCACTCGAATTCAAGAAATAATATGAGAAACACTAGTTTTGATCCAAAATCATAATATAACCAAACTAGGAGTTGTTTGTAGTGGATGTCAATCTAAATAGACCATTCAACCGAACTAACACTTCATGCTACACTAGTAGTTTTAACAAGTCAAACCATCTTTTGATTTATCTTAGCCGAGCTAACAAACCATACTAAGGTTGCGTAATAGTGTGTTTAATAGTCTTAATCACGGCCGAGCTATAACTTGGGGCTAAACCAGCCTTCGTAATTCAAACCGAACTAAGAGCGCTGTCCCTAGTGGCTCAACCGGGCCGTCAAAAACCTCTGCACAAATCGAGATAACAAACCCCCTTGCACAAACCAATATAACAATCCCATGTGAAAATCGAGATAAAAACCCTTTGCACAAACCGAGCTATCGAACCCCTTGCTCAAACCGAGCTAGGACTTATATTTATCTTGCCTTTATTTCTTTTAGCACGGTCCCACGATCTGTGCTTAACACTTTTGTTTTTCACTTTGCAGACTTTAGGTTGCCCAGGCACTCCTTTAAGCGCTCAACCGAGCTACTCAGCTCATTTCTCTGACCGAGCTAAGACAAGTTTAATTTATTTATAACTTAATCCATAAATGGGAAAGTATAAGTTTTTAGTAAACACACCTGGTGGAATAGCTAAATTCCGAAAGGATTATAACATCCTTGACGATGTTCACCTCACTTTAGCCGATCTAGATACCACCCCATGGGGAAACCCCGGCTTTGTTCCCTTTACCCTTTTGTCCATTATAGAAACCGGACTAAGATTCCCTGTACAACCCTTGCTTTGTGAATTCCTTAGGCAAACTAGGATATGTCCCACCCAGCTTTCCACAAATTCATACCGCATAATAAATGGCATAGCCGAGCTAAACCGCCGAGCTGGTATTAACCTCGGCTTAGTCGAACTCTTCCACCAATATTCCATAAGCTCAAAAGAGGACGGCTGGGTTTATTATTTAAGAATACGACGCCGGCGTAAGAAAATAATAAAAGAGACACCAGATAAAGATTTAAACGATGATAATTTTTTCTGGGTATCTGGGAATTTTAAAGACCACCAAGCCCAGATCCCAGGTTGCAGTATAAACTGGAAGAAAGGAACCCCCGGTATAATTACTTCGGCTTCGTTACATGCTTCTCTTTATTTCGATCCCCAATTCCTGAACCGATCTAACTTTTGTCTTCATTATGCAGATTCAGCCCACCTTAAGTCGTTGTACAGTTACCCCAATTTGGACATACTTCGCGTCGTACTGCGATATCCTGAAAGAAGTTGGGCCAAGCTACTGAACTTTGAACCGACATACTGTCACGACCCAAACCCGGCCCTATGGGTTTAGCACCGTAACTGGCCAGTAATCCGAGATTACCAAAGGCCTCTGAGCGATGAAACGATCAAACAGTCTGATGACTGGCGGAAGCCAATACAGTAAATACCTAGTGTCCATTGAGCTGTGAAAATCTGTATGTCAAAAACATTTTTATGCATTCATACGGTTCAACACAGTACATTCAATACATTCATATACACAACAAGACGGATTGAATCCTCGATAACAAAGGCAAGAAATGTCTATACAAAAGTACAATACAGTAAGGAGACCGATAGGGGACACAAAAACACCCCAAGCCATAACATGGCAACTCGGAACCTCGCAGTGAGGCACATAGGCTGGCTTGACAAAACTGGGGACCAATCCCACGCTCTTAGCTCCGGTCTGGTTGCTGAGAACCTACATATATATATAAACAGTGAGCTAAAGCCCAGTGAATAACATAACGTGTAAAGAGGTTATGAATGAATGTCCCTTACAGTAATGAAATCAATTCATTATACAGTATTTCACTTCTTCAGTATTTCAGTCAATCAGTATTTCAATCAATCAGTCATATGTGGTACATCCATTAGCTTTATGTGATGAGGGTCCAAAAGGACCGGGTCTTACAGAACCCAACAAGAATGATGATCATCAATCAAGAAAGTATGGTTTCACAAGAAAACCGTGAGCTCAGAATACAATAACGATGGGTGCTAAGGATGCCACAATACGAAAATCTGGACATACATTCATTCAATAAACAATATCAGTTCAATAAGCAGTTCGATTCAAGATTCAAAATATAACCATTTGAACATATCTTTACACAATACATTACTCAGAGATTGGGCTAATAGCGACTAGAGCGGCGTCCGAGAAACCAACCCTAAGCGATCAACAAATAGAACACACACTAAGTTCACAGTCGAAAGGATGCTAATTAAATCCCTAAATTTCCTCGATGTGGTTCTACGTCTAAATCCTCATTAAGATGCCTTAAACTAGGTCTAAGAATGCCTAGGATGGGATGAGGATGCAAAAATGTGCACGAAAAATCGGTTTGAAATTTTTGAAAAGCAGGCCTCCGCTCGGCGTCAACTTCCCTTTCGGCGGACAAGCCAACAAAGGTCCCCGCCGGCGTCAACTTCGCCGAGCGTCGATGAACGATGCAAAAATACTGGATGCACGATTTTCCCGCTCGAGCGTGAAAAACTCCGCTCGAGCGGGCTGTAAAACATGCTAAGAAAATGCTGAGAGCATGAATTCCCCCCTCGAGCGGGCCTCAAAATCTGGAAAACCAGGCGTGTTACGAGTTGAAACTCAAGTTTGGGATACCAAAATCGATCCTCTTGGGCCCATTTTCTGGAAAACTCTTTTAAACACATAGGATAACAAGTTTTAAAGCTCAATTTAAGAAATCAAGGCCCAAGGGTGTTCAAATTAAACCCAATTTAAAACTAGTTTTCAAGAACAACATGCAAACATGACATGCATGAGTTTTAGACCAAAATCAACTTCAAATCTTGCTCTAATGAGCTCAATAGTTTGGAAAACAAAATGGAAACATGGACTTTAGCTCAAACATGAACATGCATGTATAATTCTCCAAGAATTCAACTTCAAAATATGCCAAATGGCCATGCATGCAACATTCAAGCTTCAATTCACTATTTATGAGCAAATTCATGACTTAGCTCTACAATGATGTATGAAACATGCAAGATTTAGCTCAATGATACAATTAGGGAGATGAATGATCTACCCTAGTCTAGTAGTTTAAGCCTAGAAGCTCACTTAGACAATCAACACTTCAATTCTTCAAGATTCAAGCAAAAATGCACAAGATGAACCACTCTCTCTCTCTTTTTGGTCGGTTGGAAGGAGAAGAAATGGCTGAGCAAATGTTTTAATCAAGTCTCTAAGGCTCAAGTGATGGAAGTAGACAAAGTCCACTCAAAATGGCATTTCGGTAATTATGACAACCTCTTTAATTGACTTAATTTAATCTGATTTAATCATTCCTAATCAATTTTCAGATAAATATACCATAAATTCAGAAATATTCTACTGATTCTAAAACATCAAACGGTTCCTAATTCGGCCGCCGATAAGGCCTTCAATTAGCAGTTTAAACACATAAGCTCAAACAGATAATCATTCAAGCAAACCGATACAATATGAAATTCAATAGATTACTCATTCAATTTCAATTTCAGTTCCATTCAGTCTGTTCAGTAGTTCATCCAGTTCACTTATCAGTCATTATCGGTTCAGTTTAGCATTAATCAGTAGATAATTCAGTGGTTTAACGGTAATCAGTACGAGGGTTGTTACACATACAGATATAGCAGTCGGCGAAAAGCTAAGGTAACTGATTTTTTGCTAGAAGCCTCCCCTGAACCGGACCCAAACTTGCCTCAAATCAACTTGGTCCGAACTACCGCCGAACAAGAGATGGCAAAGAGGAACAGAGTAAGGGCTTTGCTAACCGAAACACACCAAGCCGGGGTACCACAAACCGGTCAATCCACTGAGACTGTGGTAGCTCTTCCATCTCAACAACCCTCCTCATCTCGTCCAAGCAAGCGTGCCCGGACTACCCCAACCGAGCAACGCCTTGTCGATGAAGACGAAACCATTCTTCCACCCAGCCTTCCACCGAGTCCGCAATCGGAGCACTCCGGCCGAGCTAGCTCCTCCAAGTAGACACCCAAAATTACTTTTCAAAACCTAGCAATTCAGGACACTGACTCAGTGGTCGCTGAAAAAGATCACTTAATGGCATTTAACCTTACCAAGAGTGTCTGCCTTCCAGCAAACATGGAGCACCACAAACATTTGACCAAACTGAAGGCCATCCGTTCGGCCACGAAATCCATGGTGCTTGTAAGTAGCTTTTTCTGTTAATCTTTCTAATTTGCACAACTTTTATCTCGATTTGATTACAAGTCTTTTCTCTCTTTTGCAGGCCATACAGAAGAGCCACATTGCTCATAAGCGTGTGCTGGAACTTCGCAAGACTACAAGGCAAGCTATGGCCGAATTGACCGAGAAAACAACAGAGCTAGAAGAAGCTAGGAAGCAAATAGCCGAGCTAAAATCCGAGAACGGTCGTCTGACCGGACTTGTTAGCTCGGCTGAAGTAGAAAAACGAAAGCTGCAGCCGTAATAAAAGACAAATATCTGCGCGAACTGGCTAAACTTGAGGAAAAGAAAAACGCCGAGATAGAGAAGCTGAAGAAGAGTGTTGATGACGCCGAGCTCCGGGGTTACAAGGAGGGGAAGGCGACTTACATTAAACAATGTGAGGCTGCCAAGGATCTCTTCTTTAAATGCGATTGGAGGGCGGATGTAGTATAGCTTGGTCACGGTCCAGAGACCGAGGTCTTCAACGCTCCTGCACAATGTTTTCAAAATCGGACGATAGTTTAACCGAAAAGGGACGAGTGGACGGTCAGGTTCAATCGTCAAAGCGTCGAATCAGTGGACGTCATAATTAATATTATATAATTATAAATTATAAATAAATAAAAATATATATAAATAATCAAATAAAAATAAAAATTGTTGTATAGTATTTATTAATAATATTTAATAAAGTCATAATTGATAAAAAAAAAAGTCACTTATTTCAAAGAAATTAAATTTTTTAAACATTCCCTCCAAATAAATTGATTAATTGCTAGATTTAATTTTGGAGGGAAATGAAATTTTCAACTCTCCCTCCAATTAATATGTTTCAAATAATTTGATTGAATCCCACATAGAATTTTGTAGGTTCTCTTTGAAAAATCTTTTCCTATAAATAGGAATAGACTTTCATAATCTTCTCAAGCTTTCAAGTTTCAATGAGACTCTTCCTTATAAGAGGAGACTCTTGAAATAAGAATTTTTAGTCAAAATTTTGAAATATATTTATATATATATATATAAGAAATAAAAAGAAAGAAAGAAAATAAAATAAAATAAAATAAAAAGTAAAACCCAAAAAAAAAAGAGGATCAGTTTTGGCCGGTTCGACCATTGGGTCGCCGGTTTTATCGGTTCGACCACTAGGTCACTGGTTTTTTCCGATTTTGGCCCCAATCTGGGTTTAGGGGGTTGACCGGACCAGAACAAGGCCCGGTTCCCGATTCAACCGGTCCGACCGGCTGGTCCGGTCTGGGTCTGAGAACAATGCTCCTGCGTATTTCATTCCGAGCTCCATGATGGAATATGTTGCTGCCCTTCAGCAACAATTTCTTGAGGATTCAGATGATGAAGAAGAAACCGTGCCCAAAGATACCCTGGTTGTCAATGACCCCGTGGATCAGTTAGTTCGGTTGGAGCCAATGGTGGAAGACCTCACCAACAAGCTGCCTACTGAAACCGTGCTTCCAACCGAGACTATGCTACCGAATAAAACCGGACTCCAGGTTGATATTGATGCTGACCTTGATGATCTGTTTAACTGACTTTGTATTTTCGTCTTTTTTTTGCTTTTTTTTCTTTTCTTTGTTTTTGGACACAGCTTGTAACCGGGCTGAGGCCCCACCCTTTGTACTTTCTTTAAATTTTCAATGAAGTCTACTTTTTTATTCCAACTCTTATTTCGGTTGATCTCTATACTTGTTCTTTACTTTCTAACCGAAGTCTTGGATGAGGTACAGCATTCACTTTGCTGAGATATTTTATATCGGTCTTAAAATTGCAACTATAAGTATACCTACCAACCACTCTTTAGTCGAGATAACTACCTCGGCTGAAGAGTACTAAGAGTTGGTTTAGTCCAGCCAACCACTCTTTAGCCGATATCCTTACTTCGGCTTAAGCGTACCAAGTGTTGGTTTAATCCAGCCAACCACTCTTTAGCCGATATCCTTATTTTGGCTGAAGAGTACTAAGTGTTGGTTTTAATCCAGCCAACCACTCTTTAGCCGATATCCTTACTTCGGCTGAAGAGTACTAAGAGTTGGTTTTAATCCAGCCAACCTCTAAATTGGTTATTTCTTCTAATTTAGAAAAATGTTTGGTTATTCCGACCAAACGTCCTGCAGCCTGGATCCTTATCCTGGGCTTAGGAGGGGTGTTGGTTTAATCCAGCCAACCTCTAAGTTGGTTTTTTCCAGCCAACCTAGAGTAAAGTATTTGGGTGTTCCGACCAAACGTCCTGTAGCCTGGATCCTTATCCTGGGCTTAGGAAGGGTGTTGGTTTGTCCAGCCAACCTCTAGATTGGTTTTTCCAGCCAACCTAGAGTAAAGTGTTTGGTTATTCTGACCAAACGTCCTGCAGTTTGGATCCTTATCCTGGGCTTAGAAAGGGTGTTGGTTTTTCCGGCCAACTATGTTTACAATGTCCCTAACTCACTAAAACTATCTTTTTACAGAAAATAACTTATACTGAAAAGAATCTACTTGTTTTATTGAGAAAGAAAAAGGAAAATTACATATGCTTTAAAAAAGTTAAAAATAAAATAATCTAAGATTGGCAGTGTTCCATGGCCTGGGAATGGCTTTGCCGTCCTCATCTTCCAAGTGGTATGCCCCTTTTCCTGCTAATCCAACCACTTTGTAAGGTCCTTCCCAATTGGGCCCTAACTTGCCATCTCATGGTACTATGGTGTTTCCCATCACTTTGCGCAGCACCCAATCGCCGATCTTGAATTGCCTTGGATGCACTGTTTTGTTGTATTTCCTAGATAACTCTTGTTGGTATGAGGCAATGTGAACCAGTGCTCTTTCTCTTCTTTCTTCTGCAAGGTGGAGCTCCAATGCTATGGCTTTGCCATTTAAGTCTGGATCAAAATTTTCACTTCGAATTATGGAGAGACCAACTTCTAGTGGGATTACTGCTTCCATACCATAGGCTAAGGAGAATGGAGTTTCTCCTATTGACCGTCGAAGTGTGGTACGGTAAGCCCATAAAACATAAGGGAGTTCTTCTGCCCACTTGCCTTTTGCTTTCTCTAGCCTTTTTTTTCAATCCATCAAAGACGACCTTGTTTGATGCTTCTGCCTGACCATTTGCTTGAGGATATGCCGGTGTAAAATTGTAGAACTCTATCTTGTACTCTTCACAAAAGCCTCTAAAGATTCTGCTGTCGAACTGAGTACCGAACATTATCACGTCTTCACAAAGGGCCTAACTCGGCGCAACATACCTCTTCTACTTCGGGGTTTTCAATGCTTGGTCTAGGTAGGTAGTCGATCAGCAATGGATGAGAGATGGAAGTATCTGCCATTGAAGCAAAGCCTGCTAATTCATCTACTCTGATGTTTTCCTCCCTGCCGATTTGTTCTATCCTGACTGCTTCAAATTTCTTGATTTCTGTTCTGACTAACTCTTGGTACTTAGCCATCTTGTCGTCCTTTGCTTCGTAGTTGCCTGAAATTTGGTTTACCACCAGCCGCGAGTCGCTGTAAACCATTAGTTCGGTGGCCTTCATGTAGAATGCTGATTTGGGGCCTGCAAGAAGCACTTCATACTCCGCTTCGTTGTTTGATGCTGGGAAGCCCAAGTTGACTGCTTGCTCCACTACTAGGCCGTCTGGAGAGATGAGGACTGTGCCGAGTCCTGCTCTATGCTGGTTGGATGCTCCATCCACGAAGAGCTTCCACATCTCTCCAACGAATAACTTCCAACAAGTTGAGGGATCAGATGATGCCTTGGGGTCCTGAATGTTGCTGGTGTTTTCTTCAAGGTCCATGCTTGTTGTTTGCCCCTTGCTATCTGATTGTACCAAGTCTTTATTTGTTGGTGAGTCTTGGCTTGGTGTAGCATGGTTCGCTTCTTCCTTGCTTTTTTTACTCTGGTCTGCCTTGGGGTCTGACTGAGTATCCTGTACCAGGGGTTGTGCTATTCCGGCATCAACTTCCATTCCTAGTTCGGTTGTGTCCGTCAGGTCGACTGGGCAGATATGTTGATTTCCTGGGGTAAATTCAGCGACGAAGTCTGCCAAGGCTTGAGCTTTTATCGCGGTCCTGGATTGGAACTTGATGTCATATTGTCTCAACTCTACTGCCCACTTCAAGATTCACCCAGAAAAGTTCGCCCTTTCAAACAAAGCTTTTAATGGAAAAGCTGTGAGGACGACTATGGTGTGGGCGTGAAAGTAGTGTGACAATTTTCTTGAGGCCATCATCAAGGCCAATGCCAGTTTTTTTAGTGGTAAGTACCTTGTTTCGGCACCCAGTAATGTCTTGTTAACATAAAAGATGGGCAGATGTTGGATTCCTTCCGCACGGACCAACACTGCGCTAATTGCGTGCTGAGAGACTGTCAGGTACAAGAAGAGTTCTTCTCCAGGTAATGGGGTGACAAGCAATGGTGGAGAAGACATGTATTCTTTCAAGTTTTCCAGAGCGCGGTCGCATTCTTCGTCTCACTCAAATTTGGCCTTTAAAGCATGAAAAAATGGTCGTAGTCTGTCTGACGACCGGCTTATGAATCGATTGAGTGTAGCTGCCATGCCGGTGAGATGCTGCACTTCTTTTACTGAATTTGGCCTCTCTAGGTCCTGAATTGCTTTGATCTGAGAGGGGTCTGCTTCTATACCCTGGTTGGTCACCAGGAAGCCTAGAAATTTGCCAGATCTTACTCCAAATGCACATTTAGACGCATTGAGGCGTAACTTATGCTTCTTTAGGATCTCAAACATCTCACCTAGGTCCTTGAGATGGTCATTCTTATCCTTGTTTTTGACCACCATGTCGTCGATGTAAGCCTCCATTGTTCTGCCTAACAACGGCTCAAACATCTTGGTGACCATTCTCTAGAATGTTGCCCCTGTGTTCTTTAGGCCAAAGGGCATATCCTTGTAGCAATACAGTCCTCTTGGAGTTGTAAAGGACGTGACCTCCCGGTCTAGTTCGTACATGGCGATTTGATGGTAGCGTCTGTACGCATCAAGAAAGCTAAGTCGGTTATGCTCCGCCGTTAGGTCTACCAGTTGATCTATCTGTGGTAGGGGGAAGCTGTCCTTTGGGCATGTTTTGTTAACCGTCTTGTAGTCGACGCAGACACACCATTTTCCATTCTTCTTTGGCACTATGACTATGTTGGAAATCCATCTGGGGTAGTGCACCTCTCTGATTGCTCCTGCCTCTAGTAGATTTCTTACTTCTTCTGCCACTATCTCGGCGTGGTGGAGTGCCGATCTGCGTATGCGCTGAATGATTGGTCTGGCAGATGGGTGGACATTTGTAGACACCCCATTTTTGACCGACCTTAAGACTCAGACGTCACCGATTGAGCGCTCGGTGATGTTACTGATCGTGCTCATTCGAAGTCTCGAGTCGCGTCGCCCTACCTCCGGACTTCCGAACTTTCTCCTGTGCCTTGCCTCGGTTTGCGAACTAGCCTCGGTTTGCGAACTAGGCTCGGTTTTCTCTGTTTTCTTTCCTGAGGGAAGGGAGTGGTCCTGTAGGCTATCTCTCGGTGGCCGTGGGCTACATTTCGTGGCCGTAGGCCATTTTGCCCATTCGGAGCCGGTTCCGGTTTTCGGAGGCCGTGGTGTACCTCGATTCGGGACCACCCAACCATCTCCGATTTCTCCGACTTGGCATGCATCTCATTTACTCCATACCGAGGACACTGGGGTCTCGATACCCTTCGTGGCGAACACCACTTCGGTGCTTCTGACCCATTTTCGGGACCCCGAACCGCGTGATTTGGGCCCCGAGCATTCATTTTGCATCGGTTTTTGTTCAATTTTGGCAGGTACCTCTGTTTTAGCACCAGGAAGATCACTGGAGGGTGGGAGTCCAGCAATTGTTTTAGAAAACCAGTTTCGCTCCTCCGGCGCCCGTTTTTCTTACTTCCGGGCTAATGTTGAACACCCTAGGGGTATTTTCTTCGAGCCGAGACTACATATTTGTGATGAGGGCACATGGGAGGACACCAAAAAGTGGTGGTCGGCCAGTAATTGTTACTTTCATTTTTGAGCCTCTCCTTCAAGTTCAATGTTGTGTCTCCTGTTTCAGAGTTGCCAAATTCCAACCTTGGGGCCTTGTTCTACACACATGGGAGGACACCAAAATGTGGTGGTCGGCCAGTAATTGTTCTGTTCCATTTTTGGCCATGGCCGGCCGGCCAGGGAGAGTGGCTGGCCGACCAGTTGGGGTGGCCGGCCGGCCACCTTCAAGAAAGCCACCTGGCCGGCCTGCTTCCTGCTTTTGGCCACTTTACAGCTGTCCAGCTGTTTTTCAAAATATCTTGATCCTCCGAGGGATATTTTGGGAGGGAAAGCTTGGGTGCATTTCCCTCCCCTTTTACACCCTTTTTGGTCTATTTAAGGGGCTGAGGAGCTCCTTTGTTAGGGTTACAAAAATTCATCTCGAGACTTCATTTTCCAAAACCTCAATTTCCATAGCCAAAAGCTCCAAAAACCTTTAAGGTTCTAGGCCATTCCTTCATCAACCCTAAGCCTCACCATCACCATCTCCATTCCAGTAGCAAAGGAGGGTTTTTCAAAGGCTAAGGACCAACAAATTGAAGCCAAGAAGCAACAAAAGACTTGTCTCCAAGGGTAAGACTCTAATTCCCTTTTTCTAGCACAATTTTGAATCAATTCTTTACCCTACTTGCTCTCAGTTTTGGGCTCCGAACCTTACTGATTTTAAGCTTATTTTGAGCCCCTCTTCAAAATTGAAGAAGGGTTCAACCTCTTTTGAGAGCCCCTTGATACACCTCTTTCAATATCACTCTTTATGCCATTATTTTGCATGCTTTATTTGGCTTATGAGTGATCCATTTTCGAGCCTGATATATACTATGAGTGGGCCTATTTTGAACCCTTATTCAACTTTGAAGAAGGGCTCAATCATGTTTGGCCTCTCTATCATGCACTTTCTTTGTAATCCTCCATATTTTCCGTAAAATTGCATGATTTATTTGGCCTATTTTTGATCTGATTTGGAGCATCTCATGAACTAATATTGTGCTTATTTTGAGCCCCTCTTCAACATTGAAGAAGGGCTTAACCTGGTTTTCATGCTCTACATGCCACTTGCTTTGAATTCATGTTCTACTCCTATTTGGCATGCCCCTTTGAACTTATTTGGCTTCTGTTTTGAGTCTTCATCAGGCCTGGAAAGAGCCTTTTTTTGGCCTTATAATAATGTTTTGTTAAGGGTTTTAGGCCATTTGGTGCATGCTTTTGGTACTTCATGTAATACCATCTTTAATTCCGTAAAATTGCATGCTTTGTTAGGCTTTCTTGGCTTCTATTTTCAGCCTTCATCAGGCTTAGAAAGTGTCTTAAAATGACCCATTATTCATGTTTTGTTAAGGGTCCAAGGTTGTTTGATGCATGCTTTTGGTACCTCATGTTATAGCCTTTGTTGGCTCATTATTTTGCATGCTATGTTTAGCCTATCTACATACTGAATTGGGGGATGTCATCTCTTGTAAATGTGCATATTTTTGGCCCCTCTTTAATTTTGTAGAACTGTGTTTTTCAGTTTGAGCATTGTATATACCACTTGCTTTGTAATTCTCCTCTTTTCCCCCATTTTTGCAAGCTATTTTTGCCATACTTGTGATCATTGTTTGGCCATACTTTATACTGAAAAAATGCTAATTTAGGGGCTGCCTTGCTACTTTTTTACATGTTATGTCCATATTGTGCATGTTTAGTAGGGTCAGAGGTCGTTTGGTGCATAACATTGCATTTTCGCATCGGGTGTAATTTTGTCATAATTCGGGGGCTATTTGTGCATTATTTTAGCTACTGAAATTTGCATTTTTCATATGCCATATGCCACGTTTCATTTGCATGCCATTTCATGCCTGTATGTCGTTGCCTCGGTTTGCGTGCCGTGTGCGCATTTGAGCGACTTTGTTTTCATCTTTCGGCAGCTTATGTGAGTGTGGCTGAGGCTCTCTCATGTTAGTGTAAGTCCAATTTGCATTTTTCATGTCATTTGCATTGCGTATGCCACTGCCTTGGTTTGCGTGCCCGTGGGCACGCATTTCGAGACAGCTCATGCTTATCTCTCGGCAGCTTATGTGAGTGCGGCTGAGGTCCTCTCATGTTAGTGTAAGCCCAATTTGTTATTTCATGCCTGTATGTCACCGCCTCGGTTTACGTGCCCGCGGGCATGCATTTTGAGGCACTTCTTTTTTTATCCGACGGCAGCCTATGTGAGTGTGGCTGAGGCCCTCTCACGTTGGCGTAAGCCCATCATTGCATTCCGTATGCCATTTCCTTGGTTTGTGTGCCCGTGGGCACGCATTTCGAGGCATTTCATTTTAGTCTCATTGTATATCATATTTCATGCCATTTTCTCGATTTGCGTGCTCGTGGGTACGCATTTCGAGACATCTCATTCCCATAACATTGTGTATGTTAGGATTGCATATTAGCTTTCATGCATACCATGCATATCGCATCGTGTTCGGGATATGTGTTAACCCGGGCACGGGAAACGAGGCGCGTTTCGTACTCCGAGTGACGGAACGGGTCTCAATTCCCAAGTCACCGACACTCCGGATTACCCATGATGGAGTTAGGTTTTATTGTAGCATTCACATGCATTCATCATATATTGAGTTGTGCAATCCGACTCCTCGGCCATCATGCATCAATATGCGTGATTGATGGCACGAGGATCGAGGCATGCATATATTTGTGAAATACATTGCTATGCCCTTTTCCTGCTCTCTGTTGCAGCAAAATCAAGAATCATCAACTTTTCGGAGTCTGACACGCATTTCGAGAAAATTGCAAACAGAGGCTAATTGGGGGCATCGAAGGATTTCATGGCAAGCGACCAGACACTATTCATCGAAGCAAGGCACCTCTGCTTGCATGCGATTCTGATCTTTCTTTATTTAATTTGTAAATTAATTAGGATTTTTGTATATTATTCGGACTGTATTATTCTTTCATTTCGGACTGTATTATTATTTATTCGGACCCTCTGCGCGAGGGCAATGTTGTAATAAGGGTGTGTGAGTGTGATGTATGTCTTCCAACCCCCATTTCTTTCTCCCTTTTATTTACCTGCTTACGATGGTTAGATATATGGCATATTTCGATTAGCATACAGTATGATAGCATGTTTGCATTCATTCATCTGTTTTGCATACATTGGGCTCGGCGCATCATACAAACTGCATCTGTATTTCAATTCCAAATTGAATACATGCTAACTGTAGCATCTCATATACTATGTTTAGAATAGCCGAGCCTGCTATAGTTGCATTTTGCATGTGTTGCATTAGGCATTTCAGCACATTTAGGATCATGCATGATTTCTAATCAGCTTTTGTTTTGGCTAGGAGTACTCGGTGAGTTTTTTGCTTTAGCATCCTTGCATGCGTGTGAGTGTTACCATGAATAGCATGCTTACCATGAGGCTATGTGCTTATATGATATAACTGCCTTGAATGCCTGTGGGTGGAGGTTGAGTTATCTGAATTGGAATAATTCATCAAATGCTTGTTTTAAGCCCACTAGATAGTGGCAAAATCATTGTTTTCTTAAGCCCACCTGAGGGTGGCAAATCCACGTCTTAGCCTACTTGCGAGTAGCACCATCAAACCATTTTCAAACAAACAAGCATGAAATGTTTTGTTCCAACTCAGGCGATTCAGTCTATACTTGTATGCTGTGCGCATCACATAGTAACCTAGGCTAATAACCGGAATAAGAACTCACAAAGTTTTCAAAAACAGATATCATGGTTAGTAGAGGCCGGTCTTTGGCGAACGAGTGCTCACGATGTGACCTTCCCCAATCGTACCCAAGTTCCCGAGCCAACTTTGGTGATGACGGACACGTGGCCTTTTGCACCGAGTTAGGGTTTTCTAAATTTCCCATTTAAAAAATATTTAGGTGGCGACTCTATATCTGGCGAAGCAGTCCATGTTCGGCACTTCTTTCAAAAAATCTGTTTTCAAAACGATTTGTCGGATTTGGACTCTTTGGTTCAAGATTTGAAACCGCGACAAAATCGAGTCCGAACTGTAGCGAGGTCCCTCGCGGGCCTGTTACAACATTGAGTTGGTGACAGATGAAGTTGGGATCAATGCCTGGCATGTCATATGGTGTCCAGGCGAACACTTCGATGTTAGAGGTCAAAAATTCCAAGACCTCTAATTTCTCAGTGCTGGACAACGACAAATCGAGCAAAAAGAACTTATCCGAGTTCTTTTTATTTATTCTTACCTCTACCAAGTCTTCCACCGCTTTTTGATTAGCTGCTTTGCCGACATCTGCGAATAGTTCATTACTCTCAGGTTCTTCTACCGAATGAACATATCCCTTGGCAGCGAGGCTGCCATTCACAGTGACAAAGCATTGCTTGGACATGATCTGGTCTCCAAAGACTTCTTCAATTACCCTGGCTTCGTTGGGGAACCGCATTACTTGATGGTAGGATGACACTACCGCTCGCATGGCATGCAGCCATGT
The DNA here is from genome assembly GCA_025200525.1 of Camellia lanceoleosa. Taxonomy (NCBI): domain Eukaryota; kingdom Viridiplantae; phylum Streptophyta; class Magnoliopsida; order Ericales; family Theaceae; genus Camellia; species Camellia lanceoleosa. The sequence continues at coordinate 203,772,193 of CM045759.1, read as the reverse complement.
TCTTCCCAAGATTATGTTGTAAGTGGAAGGGACTTTCAATACCCAGAATTCCACTTGTTTTGTCACATTTCCTGCTTTGACTGGTAGGATTATTTTGCCGACTGGCCATTCTGGCATTAAGTTGAATCCAATCAGGGGAGACACAGCAGGTGCCAAGTTTTTGTCTTGTAGCTTCAATTGTTTAAATGTTTCGTAATACATTATCTCACATGAATTACCTTGGTCAATCAAAATCTGCTTGACGTCAAAATCCTTGACTCGGAGAGTGACAACTAGGGCATCATTGTGGGGACAATATATCCTCACCAAGTCTCTATCTGAAAAAGACATGATGTTCGTGGCCTCTGTCTTCCCTTTTTTGATGGTAGGTTGTGCACTTAGTACCTCCCCTAAGTGCTCGGCCTTCTTGATTGACCCTTTGAGCTCGCATACACGCTCAGGTTCGAAGATTCCATATATCACATTGATTACGCCTTGAGGTGGGGCGTCAATTGGTATCCCGTTGGGGTTATTGTGGTCTTGGGGAGTTGGTTGCGTCCCTCCTTCAATGTATTTATCCAGGTGACCTGCTGCCACCAACTCCTCCAGGTGCTGTCTCAATGGCGTGCAATTTTCAGTGCGGTGCCCCTTTTCTTTATGGAAGGTGCACCGTGACCTTTCGTCATAGTCTTTCTGAGCCTCTCCTAGCTTAGCAGGCCATCTGACGAAAGGTTCATCGCGTATCTCGCTTAGAATCCGGTAGATTGGCTTTTTGAATACCGTGGTAATGGCAGTGCGGACTCTCAACCATCTTCTATCCTGGTCTTCTCCGTTGTCCCGCCTGCCTCGTTCGTTTTTGTTCGGACGTTCTACCGCGCTGACCTTTGCCGCGGTCTTTTTATCTGGTACTGCGGTTGTGCTAGACTTTGCTTTAGCACGGGTGCCATCCTCTTCCACCCAAATGTACTGGTGCACTCTTTCTATTAAGGCCTCCATCGTTAGAGGTGGTGTCATAGTGATTGAGTCCCTTAGTCTGTTCCTAACTGAAAGGCCCCTTTTGTATTGTGCGATGGTGAGATTGGTAAGATAGTCCCCAATTTGGTTGAAGGTCTCCCAGTAGCGACTATTGTAGGATCTAAGTGTTTCCTTGTCGCCCATGTTAATGGAAAGAAGCTAGTCGATCTCCACTGGCGTTTTGGTGTTCGTTCTGAACCTTATTACGAACGCCTCCGCTAATTGTGCCCAGGAAGCTATGCTGCCTTCTGGAAGTTTTTCGAACCAAGTCAAGCTTAGGTCGCCAAGGCTTGATGGGAAGAGGATGCACATCAAAGTCTCGTTGCGTTGATATACCGCCATAACCTGGCGAAAATAGCTCAGGTGCATGTAGGGGTCTGTCTTCCCCTCATACGTAGTGAATTTGGGCTGAAGAAAGCCTGAAGGTAGGGGCGCGTTTTCAATTGTCGGAACAAACGGCGAGGTCTGCAACCTCGTTAATGCTTTGTCCGTTGGTTCGTAGGCAGGTCGTGGTAATGGCATTCCAATCTCGACGCTTCCATGCATTTGAGGAGCCAACCACTGAAGAGCAGATACCCTGTGAGGGTCGCGCGCCCTATTATCCTCCTTCCATCGTGCCCTTTCTTCCAATACGGTCCGTAAGTTGGATGATCTTGGCAACTCCGTCTGCCTGGATGATGTCTGGTGTGTGCGCGAGGGCCGATAGGTGCTTCTCTCAGTATTCGACTTCTTAGTCTTCGTTCTCTCAGATCTGGAGCAACGAGTCCTCGAGGTTCTGAATTGAGTATCGCTCGTCCTGAGGCTTCTATTCTCTGCCTGTGATGGCGTGGTATGCCTACTGTGATCTTCTGAGTGGCGAGAGGGCATATTGCCTTTACGCCCCTTTTCTGTCGCCACCCCTTTTCCCTTGATCTGGCGTTTCATGGCCTCCATATCTGCCGCTATCTTTCTTATTAATTCATCATATTCTTTCACGCGGTCCTCTAGAACTTGAGGATCAATCCTTCGCCTTTGTTTCTCAGGACTTTGTGAATGAGAGTGACGGGGGCTGTTAGTCCGCCTTCTCCCCCTCATATCCCTCCTGGGATTCTGTCGCTGTGGCTTCAAGTCCACCATAGGAGGGATAGTTGGCAAACCTTCGCACCTCGCACCCCCCACCCCCCTCTGGTGTTTGTCCGTCAATGGCGGACTGTGGTAAATCTTTGTTGTGCGCCATTGATTCTAAAGAGAAAGAGCTTGATCAAGAGGTTTTGTTCTTGTATTCCCACAGACGGCATCAATTGTACGGGAAAGAAATAAACCTTCTTGTATAATCCTGTTGATCAAGATTGCTCTCATCCGTACGTCGTTACTTTACTCCCTGAAAGCACAAACGTGAGGTAGCTAACGGGTGTGTGTCGGATACCTCTCCGATGCCTAAGTCAGCAAAATAGACAAATAGACAAAAAGCTCTGTGAATTCGGGAATCAAAGTTGTGTTAACTCTCCATAGGTGATATTTGTGAGCTTTTGTAGGTTCCGTGTGGCACAATCCTAATAGGACTTTTACTCTTCCATGTAGAGTCCTCCTAGGATTCATACTCCTGAAGGATAATGCTTATCCTTCAACACCTCCCTCACTGCATAAACCAAGTGAAATGGTTTTACCATGGTTAGACTTCAATATGACCGAAGTAAGCATGGTTATGCTAAGCCGCAGACTAGACCGAGATAACTTTAGCTCGGCTCTTCCATTTACTGCTCTTACCTCGGCTTTCCCAATGCTAACTATGGTATGCCTTGACCGGGATAACCAATACTCCGGTCCCGACCAGGATAACTTTGTGTGTGTGACGACCGAACTTACCGCAAGCTCTTTGGGACCGGAGTAACTTCAAGCCTCTCGCGGACCGGAGTAACTTCAAGCCTCTTGCGGACCGGAGTAATCTTTATGACCTTTTTACTCAGCCCTTTGTATTGTTGGCCCATAACGGCCCATGGCCCAACTCGGCCCAATTTTCATATAAATTACTCTCTCATAAATAGAATCCCCCGCATTATTATTATTTTTTTTGCGCTTGATTTTTTGGATGCCTCTAGCCATCTCAGCAAGGCTTTTTATAAAACCTGGGTATTGGGCATCCAAGAGATCTCTATATGAAACCATTTTTGCATGCCTCGCACATTTAGTAGAATGTCTTCGTTTCAATTTTACTACGGGTCATCATTCATCAAATTTGGAGCCATACCTCATTTATCATGGTTGATGAGGTGGATCAAATAATAGCTCAATCCAGAGTCTTCTTAAATTGAAATGTAATAAAGATAAGATATTTATAATTTTATTGATGAGGCTACTCTTGTGATAAAAATTCACACATCACTAAAAATGCTACTAACAAAATTTATTATTATTAGGTCAAATCACCCATTAAATGAGTCTTGTTGATGCAACTTAACTAGTCCAAGTTGGATAAGATTGCAATGAGAAACTAATAAGTTAAAGTTTAAAAAAAAAAAAAAAAGCCCATTAAAGAACAATAAAAAAACAAAAAAAGAAAAGAAAAAGAAGTCATTTAATATATATATATATATATATAGAGAGTAATGTTAGGAACACATAAATTAAATATAGATTTTTGATAGACAAAAGTTAGCGGTTAATCGTTAGATTAGCATTTTAAAGGAATTAAAACTTACACTCATACACTTTGTAAGAAAATCTTACCTTACCATTCCACTCCTAAGAGTGAAACTCAAGACCTCCATCTTAAAAGAGAGATTTGGTGGCCAAAAGGCTAGCCAACTAAGCTAGAGGCCAAACGCAAATGTCTCATAAATAGTAGTCTCACATTAGGTGGGTCTCTTCCCTTGTGGAACATCTGTTACATTCTATGTTTGATTTATATTCAAATAAACTTATTAATATATATTGAGTAAATTTACATGTATATGTGATTTTTATGTAAGAAAAATGTTTGAAATCTCTCTCTACCAAAAAAAAAAAAAAAAAGGCAACTTAAATAGACCCACATCATATAGCATGATATGTGTCCATTTTTATTTCTCACACATTCAATCATATAAAATTTACAATTATTGTGGATTGATTTGAAAGTTCAAATTGTGGATATCTAAGGTTTCTCTTTACCTAATAAGACACATATGCATGTTAGAAATGTAAAATTTACTATTTATCTCAATATTTGTAAGGAAAAAAAAATGTGATTATATATATATACATATTTGAAGAAGAAATCATTAAAAGAGTGAGGAATAATAGTAATGGAGTTGGAGGTGGGTTGCAGCCACTAGTCGTACATACTGATCCATCGCCCCATCCGAGACACAACACATATAGCCCACGGATCACGACACAGATTGGTAACAATTTTTTGATGGAAAAAAGAAATATTAATGAGAATTAATCGTACAAAGATTATAAAAATAAATATCAATAAACAGATGCAAAGTGCATAAAATTAAACGATCCCAATTAAATTGGTACCGTAAAATAAATCCAATCACCTGCTAGCAAACCGCCGCGATTTTATTACCAATCTAAAGGAGAGTACTAGCTAGTAGTTAGAACTAATAGTCTCACTCTTTCTCGTGGGGCTGAAAGACTCACTGATGTGTGCTGAAGTGTATAAGTAGTAGTTTCAAATTGATGACGACATAAACAGCACCAAATGCTATGATGGAAACAAGACAATGCTATATATTGCCATAAACAGCCCAAATGCTATGATTTTCCCATGTTTTTGCATTTAAAACCAAGCAGAGTAGGGTGGTTTTGAAGTTAATTTTGTTCCAACGGTGCAACCTTTGAAAACAAAAGACATTTTCAGAGTTTGGTGGACTAATTGAGAGGCACAAAATGTAATTTGGTTTATCTCACCTCTTCATTATTCTATTTATTTCCTAAATTTCTATTTGATCTACCTGATCTTTAAAGTTTCTAATTATTCAAAATTTGAAATAATTAAGCCATGAAACAAAGGATTATCCTAGACCTAGACCTAGACCGAGGTATTGACGGGCCTGAAATATCATAAAATAGAATGTGATACGATAAGATAGAATACAATAAAAACAAAGATAGAAAATGTTTAATGGTTATAAATTTTAACAATAATCTGAAAGTAATACTGCAAACCCATATATTTGACTCACAAATTCAAGAGAATTGAGCCCTCAGTCGTTGGTTGTATACCCAATTAAAAGTTGACACATATCTTAACATATCATTGTAAGTAGAAGTGTGAGAGTTTTTTAAAGGTCTCAAACATTTTTCAAAAATAAAATATCCATACCCAAAAAAAAAAAGGACAAAAAAAAAAGGTAATAGAAAACATTACTTGAACCCCAATATTTTAAGGGGATTTACGGGTCGATCTTATAGACCAAACTTATTTACGTATAAATCGTATTATTTTTTTCATTAACCAATATCTTCAAAAAGAATTGAGAACTTACATATACATTAGAAAAGTAAATAAAATTTATAGATGTTTAAGTCTATCACATGGAATTGATCCGTGATTTATTCATATTTTAATAGAGGTTAGCCCAAATGTATTTTGGGCCTAGGTTCTAGATTGGAAACAAACCCATAGACCCAAGCCCAGTCCAGTTGGGTGAGTGTGGCTCTGTATTTTCTTCCTCTCAACATCGCCGATTTTCTAAAACGAGTGGCGGGCACACACACACACAGCCTTACA